>OZ023269.1:89150021-89410021 GCA_964006375.1 Tillus elongatus | reverse complement strand
TTACCCACCTTTGTCCACCACTCTAAGGAGTAGGCAGATTGAGGCCTTAGAGTGTCCTTACATATTTCCTTTACCTCTTGAAAATGGCTCCAAAACAGGAGCCGATACGTCGAGTTTTCATAAATTCTGGACGCGGTTCAATCCGAGAACCAAATATGTCTCACATTAAAGACCGTGGAAATCTTTCTGAATATATATATATATATATATATATATATATATATATATATATATATATATATATATATATATATATATATATATATATATATATATATATATATCTGCGCGTGTGTGTGTCACACCGACAACCGACAACCTAAAAAAATAATATGCCGATTTTGATAAAATTGGGTGAGTACATTCCTTTTGCAAATGGCTTCGATAAGTTCTTTATCCAGGAAAATCGGACTTTGTTTACCGGAACATTTCTGAGGAAGTAACAAAGGTGTGGGTAACAAATTTGGTACGCGGGTTTTTATTACAAAGAGAAAATCATTCACCAAAACTTGGATTTCTACGTTAAGAGTGAAAAGGTTATAACCTTTTAAAGAAAATATAGTTTTTCTTCTTAAAACCTCAAAGTCGCGGTTCGAAACATCAAAATTGACATGTTCTAGATCAAGAACCTAAAATGAATACGGTTATATAATAGGAATTTCATAAGAAGGTTGAAAGCCTTAAGTTTCAGCTTCAATCGTCATTGTTCTTTATTTTATTAAAATATTTGCAGAAAATTAATTTGAAATAGACACTTTATGTGATGCTTTGGCAGCAGTTTCAGTTATAGTGTTTGTTTATTTAATTCTAATAACGGACCACATTACGTTTTTATTTAGCGTTTTTTCCAATTGGGCAAAGTGGGAGTTGTTCAGAGAGAAACGTTGTAGTCAGTTGGTGGCTAGGAACGGTTGGTAAGGAGTTTCTTTTTTCTATGGACTTCTGTGGTGAGTTTTTTACAGTTTGCATTTCTAGCCTGTTTGCAGCATGTTTACCCTGCACAACACCTAAAATTTGCCTTCGGTTTCTTAACTGCATTGTGGTGTTGAGATCACAGCATTTGTCTGATGGTTAATGCATAAAGGAGTGCCTCTAGACATGTTTCTGATTTTTTTTTCCAAAAAACGAACATTGAGCTAATCTGCATTCAATAAAGTGTAAAAAAGACACCATATTTGTAGCTTGGTTATTTGTGTCAATTACATCTTTGGATTAAAAATATAGTATATAGTAGAAAGATCAACGTTTAAGCAAGGCAACAAAGAATTATCTAAAGAAATTTTGTTTTTGCCAAACCATGGTTTTGCAATTTTTTTGTCACAGAATTTGCTCAAAATCACTTGTTGCCTAGAATAGGCATCCAAGATTACGTTTCTTAAATTTCAAGTCTTTTGGATTCCAAATAAAAACATAAATCAAACTGATATCTAATAGATGACGTTCGTTAATTATTCAGTCAATCTTCAGATTAGCTATTTTCTAAGAGATGGAGTAATGAAAATTTGAGCTATGCAAATACAACATGTGACAGTTTTAGTGTTTCATTCATTGTCATTAATACGATAAATAAGCTCCCCCCATATCTTCATAGAAACGGCACCTTATTTTCTATGTTTCTTCTTCTTCTATTTACAAAGCTAACTGGCCTGACCTGTACAACCTATCTGGCCATTTCGTGTTTTGTCTGTATTTAAAATACAAAATAATGCGTATGTATGCTTGAATTATTGAAATGTAGCCTTGAACTGGAAGGGACCCGGCTGCATCACATGCCACATGCGATCGCAAATGGGGTTATGCATCGGGTTCTCAACGACGCTTGACTTATTATTTAATAGTAGGAAGAAGGAGTATGTTAAGCTTAAATTCAGTTTAAGAAGGTAGGTTAGTCACACTAGGCAGTATAATGGTGTTGGAGAGAATATTCCGTCTTCCTACTATTAAATAATAAGTCAAGCATCGTTGAGAACCTAAAGTCGGCATAACCCGATTCTCGATCATGTGCGGCATGTATAAAGTGCGAACAGACTTTCAATATCGATTTTCTGAGGCACATGTAGCACAAAGTGATATCAACAATAATCTGTCTGGTTTTCTGTGCCATACGCACACAGAGATAATGCTCATGGTGAGATTCCGACTCCGACTTTTGAAAAAATTTCTTCAATCAAGCGCGATCTAGACACCCTACAACCCACATCCGGGGTTGGTTGCAGTTTTATCTATTTTCATATATATATATATATATATATATATATATATATATATATATATATATATATATATATATATATATATATATATATATATATATATAATTGTATCCGTTAATTATAGGGTGTCCCGAGCTGCATCTTATAATTTTTTTTATAATTACAGGTGGCCCATACGTTTTTAGTGATTTAAATTTACTTTTTTAAATTAAACCCACCTTATATTATTGCATTTTTTGCATACTCCATTGAAATATAATGCATGTCTCTAAGAAAAGAAATTCGGGACGTAGCAAGTGCGTTATGGTAGCGAACTTTCATTAAATGCTTCATATTTCAATAACTCAATTTGCTATTAACCTAAGGTTCGTTGGACAGCAAACCAGTTTTTCCGTGAACATTTTAAGTTTATTTTTGGAAAATGTTTGTACACTTTCGAGCAATAAAGTTATTTTGATGAAATATGCTGCATTGTTTCTACTATATAGGTTATACTGGTACCCAAATTTGATGCCTGCTTTCAGTAAAAAAAATACGTGTTTGGTCTTAAAAAAATGCAGAAAAAAATGTTTTCTGATTTTTGTGGAAAAATTGTCTGAAAATTTTTATGACAAATTTGTTCTGTAAGTTTTGTCGAAAAACTTTTTGTCAATAATATCTTTGTAGATAGGTAAATAGCTTTAATAATTTTGTTTGCCAGGATAATCGGAGCAGTTTTTCCGGGAACATTAAAAGTTTACTTTCGCCACATTTTTGTACTTTTTCAAACAATAAAGTTATTTTGATTAAATATGGTACATTGTTTCTACTATACAGGTTATACTGGTAACCAAATTTAATGTCTGCTTTGATTTAAAAAAATACATATTTGTTATTAAAAAGATATTTATGAATATTCACTACTATAAAGCACTTGCTGCGTCAAGGTTTTTGATATTACAATCAGAACAAAAATAATGAGCTTAAAATGAAACTGTTCAGTATATTCGATAGTTTATAGTTAATATCTCTGTTGTTTTCGCATTGTATTTAAATATTCTTTTGCTAGTCATACATGTTTAAACTGAATGTGACGCTATCTTAACCGATTAGGTGTTGTATTAAAACTTGGAATTTTTAATTTACTAAAGCCATCACTATTATCAATAAGTATCTGCAAATATTAACCTTACATTTAGTTATCAGAATAAGCTGTCAAAGTTTACTCTCAAATGTACAGTACTTCCATATTAGGCTTCCTAGAATGAAAAATTCCTGACTCTAAAGTAACAGTGGCGTAACACAAGTTAATGAGATTAAGTGTATTAAAACCCATTCTGGAGTTGTATATTTCTGACAATTGAATATATAACTTTACAATTAGCTTTAACTTCGCTGAATTGAATTAGAAGTCATGAAAACAGTTTATTTGAGCTCAGAGAAAATTCAATTTAAATTTCAAAGTCTTTTTGTTTTAGATCAAAGCAGTAAAAACGGATTACGTAAAAAGTACAAACCTTGCACGCTCACTCTGAATTAATGTAAAATAAAGGATTGCAGATGCTTCCTGTGAAAGTTCTAAATCAATTTTTTACAACTAAGGAAGCTGAATTAGATATAAAATACATATACTTCATGGACTGTTTTAATTATCTATAAATATCATGATTTTAAAAATGTAATTACATTTTACTCACTGTTCATTGTTTATGAATACAAACGACAAAAAAATTAACTACATTTTGAAGTTAGAATTTGATACATATTTCAACACACAGACTGCTTAGTTGATCGGAACTATAAAAAATATTTGTTGCTAATTGTACAACAAATTATTACACAGAATCGCTTCTCTTTAAAAAGCTAAATAATAGGTAAGCAATCGTCAGGACCTAACGAAATACCTCTATTTCTTGTGAAAAGAGTAATTGAGTATAAATCTTGCCTCTTACATTTTTAGGGCACTTGTCATTCAGTACTTATCCAAACAGCCTAAAAACTGACAACGTCATTCATAGGCATAAGGTAATCAACAAATGCGTCCAAATTATAGACTAGTGATAATCCCAAATAGTCTTCAAAATAGTTTATAATATTCTCTTCTGGATCGTATGCTGAATTTCTGGAATAAGTTTCAAGTATTGTTGGATAGGCAGCATGTATTTAGGTCCGGAAACTCTACAGCGTCTGCTGCAATGTTCTGTTATGAGAGAATTATTGACTGTTTTGAGAGAGGTGGGTGCTCTGTCTTCTGCGACCTTAATAAAGCATTCGACTATGTCGAGTATAATACTTTGATAAATAAGTTAAATGTATATGGTGTAGCAAGGCTTGTGGAGGATTGGGTTAGATTGTATGTAGTGGGAAGAAAGCGATATGCCCACATTAAATAGTCCAACGCACAATACATAAATGACGCCATTTCAGATACGCTTGGTGTGGAGATAGGGATTTCACAGGGATTAGTACTGGGACCGGTTCTCTTTATCTTATATACTTAAAATATAAAGAAATTTTTAAATACTGAAAGCTCTGCATATGCGGATGATTACACATTAACGGTCTTTGAGAATAGTCTAGGTAGTTTAAATGTCAATGATTATCAGAAAATAGAGTGTGTTGCAGATTTTTTAAGTCCCATAACCTTGACATTAATTAAAGTGAAACTAATATTTTTTTGTTTTACACATATCAGCGGAGATGTAATAGCGTTCAAATTTTATTCAGCGGTAATATAACAACTAGTCGTAGTGGTAATACAATATAATTTTTGGGCTACATCCTAATGAAGTTTTATATTTTAGGTTACATTGGGAACTTCTCTGTAGTAAATTGAGCACTACATGCTACTTATTCGGAATCATAAGACCTCTCCTGAATGATGCTAACTTGATTAATGTTTACTATGCCCAGGTTGAGAGTCAATTCAGGTATGGGATGTATTTGTGGGAAAACTCCACACACTTCGGTGGTGTCTTTGTCTTACAGAAAAAAAAACTCAAGATTATGGCACGGGTCCCCAGCATGTACTCTTGTAGGTTGAAATTTCCTAGGTATAGACTTCTTACTTTGGCGTCATTGTATAATATATATATATATATATATATATATATATATATATATATATATATATATATAATTTGTATGCATGTGTATCCTCACTTATATATTTATATATTTTTAAAAGAAATAAATATTATCTTAATATTCTTAGAAATTCTCCAAAGTATGTGTGCCCTATTTTGTACAATAAACTGCCTCGAAATATTAAAGGAGTGTTCGTCTGTTTTACAGTTTAAAAACAAATTGAAGCAAATTTTCACCACGGATTGTTTTTGTACACTAGCGAATATTTGCACTTTTAAATTCTTTGTTTTTTCCATATTTTAAGAACTATATGTTCTATTGCTATTTAATATGTTGTGATTTTGTAATTTGTGTAGGATCATATACATTGTAATGATGTCCTACGAAATAAAAAACTTGAACACAAAGTTTTTAATTCAGCTATTGTTTTGCCTCGATTTTTTAAATATCCCAAAAAATCACTTTCTGTACTTTACCAGCAAATATGTCACGTATTTTTTAATTTTACACAAATTGTAGACACAAAAACTTGTAGTATAAATACTTCTACTTGTTTATTGCCAGTCTCAGTTAACACAGTGTGCATAACGTCGCATTGCTGTGCAGAAGTTCCTGGTGGCAACCTGCTGCAGCCTATGATCACTTTTAAAATATTTTAAATGATGAATTCATTAGGTACATACTAAATGTAACAATTATTGACGGCGTGGTATTGTATCTGATCAAGTTAAATGCCTGTAAGTTCTGCCCTTTGGAGGCGAGGTTAAGCTGTCAGTCTTGTGTACCGTGCGATTTTGACTACTTTAAATATTACTACCCAAAATATTCAAAAATAATAATTTAAACTTAAAATGTGGGTAGTACGATCGTCTGTGCAAAAATAAAAAGTTTGTCGTTATATTAAATTTTTACGGTATTTTTAAATATTGTAAAAATTTTGGAAATTAAAATGTATATGGTGTTGTTTTCGAGTAGAAAAAAATTGTTAATTTTTTAGTAAAACCGGACCTGGATTTTCTTTATTGTTGTATCCAAATCTATTCGACAAGAGGGGGTAAGTATGTGTACCAAATATCGAAAAATATATATAGGATGGTTGAAAAGTTACGAGGCAATAAAAAATCGGCAAAATTGATAAAACACCGTGTATCTCGGTTATAAGGAGCCAAAGACTAATTAATCATGGGTTATTTATAATCAGCTCAGCAATCCATATCCATAGTTTAACTATTTACCGTTCCCAATGAAACACCTTGGATAACATTTTTATGATTTGCTTACAAAAAGACGTTCTTATATCAAAATTGTCTTCCATGAGCTCCTGAGTTTATATCAAATTATAGAGATGTATTTTCTTTTCTTTTAATATTAGAATAATCGATGAATGGCTAACATCTAATGTTGTGACTGCTTGTCGACTCGAAGTATGTGGGTTTTTCTTAAACTCAAGCATTAAATCCAATTTGGGATCATTACTCAGTGGATGAGAAGCTTTTTTTTTTGTATCAGCTTTACATGTCCAAGCTCGGGAAATTGCTTTTCAATGTTACTAATTGTTCATTTGAACACAGAAAGGCGTTTTAAACAAAACTAGCATTGCCAACTGCGAAGAATGTTGATAAGTTTTCATGGCTTCCTTTTTCTTTACCGTCCGAAAAGGAGACTAAAGTTGTTTTGGCATGCTTTCCCTTTACCAAGAATAAAACGCGATTAGTTATTAATTTTTTAGTGTATTGCTATTTTTTTTCTGTTCATTTTTGCAATAAATTTTAAAACCATAAAATTTTAAAGAGAGATAAAGATATATTTTGAATGAGGTATCATATGTCACTACTTCCTATTTAAAAATTTGGGGGTGTTAACTGTCACTCAAAGTCGGTTAAATTTAGGGTTGCATTTTTTACGTTGCAGGGTGGCATTTTTTAATCTAAAATGAACGAGTTTCTGGATTTTTAATAAATATGCAAAATAATTGAGATACTGTATTTATTCCATTTAGCTGTTTCACACTGTATACGAAATTGCTTGGGTTGGCGTTATTTTGCGTAATTTAGAAATCTAGTTGCAAGCTGTCATTAAATTTCTTATTTAAACAGATATTAAGATAGGTGGTATTAAACAATGGGATGGTGTGCATAGTGAGCCCTTTATGCTCCATTGTAAAGAATTAGAAAAACCATTGTTTGGGGCTAAGAAAATATTATAATAAAACTACGTGTAGGCCGATCAATTAGGTTGCTTTCTGGAGAAACTGTCGCAGTTGTAGTGTCTGAAGTAGTTTAGTTTTAGCATTAAAAGAGGTCAACGACATATCAACAAGTTTGCGACTTTCGATGCAACTCGTCGACGTATTTTCCATGAGCATCTTCATATGAATAAGTTAGGTGCCAAGTGGATACTTCAGCTTTTGTCGGAGGCTTATAGAGCAGCGTGTGTCCTCTTATAAGGAATTTTTAATCCTATGAAAACACAACTAAGAAAAAGTTTTTAATTCGCTATAGTCACGTTCGAACCATCAAAGTTAATGATAGCGTGATAGAGTGAGAAAAGTGCAATACAATATAAATTATTATAGAGTACTATAAATAATGGAAATCGTATTATCTTACATAAAGAATATTCAAATAGAAATTGAATATTTAGATACATAACCACTATTGTCAGTATTACCAAATACAGGTATCCATCGTCTAAACATGAATGTATATAGGCCAGGTCTAAGTCAAAGCTTTACAAGAAACAGTAATAATTGGAAACAGGTTAAAATTAAAAAAGAAAAAGATGTAAAAGTAAAATTGGTATCTCGTCAAGCGGACGGCAGTAACACGAGCTAATCAGTTCAATTCACTTATAAACTTAGAAAATAAGCAAGGTAACAAAACTAAAGTTTAAGAAAATAAATTACCTAGACCGCCGCCAATTATTGTTTCCATAGTCATTAGTTATCATTAAATGATACGTTCGTTAACTAATGTAATGGTATCGGAGCAGTATACAACAAGAACTCTCTAAGAGAATGCTGTTAAATTTAATGAAATTACACCTGATACCTATCTTAAATTAATTACGTATATGTAAGACTAGAACATCTTACGTACCAAATAAAAGGGGATCGTCGATGCAGGTGGGCATCATGTACTTGCATGCTACAACTCTAATTCAGAAACTGAAAGATACACTTTACAAGTCAGGGTTTATTGTCAGAAATATCTCCAACGTTATAGCAAAAGTGACAAGACAAACACCCAATCTATTCTTTGTGGATCTGAAACAAGCGTCAAATAATCTTGAGGTCTACAAATTAACTTATCTTTAAAATAAATCTGTAGTAATAGAGGGGCTGTGAAAAAATACCTACATCACTTAATGCACTCGCTGCCAAATATGTGGATACAAGAAAGGTTACTGCAATCAACCGTATGCATCTGCAAAATATGGAGATGGCTAGCCTAAAACTATTATAACCAGATGTTTTCTATGTGAAGGCAATAATCGTGGTAACTACAAAGTTACTACGAGTTTGCAGAGAACTGCAACACAAAAACAAAAGCCTTGCAGGCACAGAAGAGGAACACCCAATCGTGAATGCAAAAGACCTAAACTACGCAACGTTTTATAGCTGACTAAACAAACTATGCAGCTGCCGCTGGATGTCACAACATTAATGAGCATCTAGCTACTGAAAACATTCTCAGTGAATTTAGAAAAATGTTCCAACAGCTTACGAAGCACAATAGCATGATAATGAACATGTTGTCAACAATTATAAATAAATTGGTCAAATTAAATTTCACTTTCTGATAATTGCTACATAAGACGAAAATGGGCATTCATAAAAAAAGTTGTGAAACTACAAAAAAGTTATATTTTATTAGTTTCAGACACTTTATTAGTTTCAGAAACTCATTTTATCGACAAGACACATTGTACGATCTATACTTCATCCTGGTGGAACTTCACATGGTGGACTAGGAGTCCTTATTCAATCAACTATATCTCACCAAAATATGAGAACGATTTCCTGCATGCAACGTATATACAGGTTCCCCAATCTCTTAGCTATATCTGACGTTTATTGTCACCCGAAACACAAAATCACTACTCAAAATTTTTGACCCTTCTTTGATAGCAGATGTCCTATTTGAAGCCCTTCTTAGATAGCTGATGACCCAGATATATTGCTGAACGTGACTTTAATGCCAAAGAAATAAAATTTTGGCATCTGTTAATTATACCTAATGGAAGAGAATTCAACAAGGTGAAAATTACAAGTGTATATCAAGTGATAAACCATCATTGTAACCAGAGACTCAAATACAGTACCAGATCTACTAGATTACTAGGTAGTTGAAGAATTATCTTTCAGTTTTTTTTTTGAGGTAAAATCATGCAAAGACCGAACATCTGATCACACATCAGTTATTCTCACTGTTGCTGTTTTAATTGTGAAGAAAAAACGAAAGGTAATATTAGCTAACAATAATACCAACTAGGAAACATATGGAGAAATATTTTATAGAGGGCTCGATGATCAGTGTAGTATTAAAACCTGGAAACAATTTTAACATTTATACTTAATAAACCTTAAAACACTTTACAATCACAGCCAAAATTAATTTGTTTTTGTTACAAAATAATAAGGAACTTTAAAGTATGCATGGAATATATTGGTTTCGCAAAATAATCCTTTATGTTTAAGGAAATGTGAATCTGGTATAGAAAAAATCTTAAGTAATTTTAACACTGAGATGGTTTCGGCTGCTTTACTTTTGCCTTTTATTTAAGTTAAATTGTGTCAATTACAGCCACACATTAAAACTTTGTTTTGAGATACATTCAATGTAATACATATACAATTTTCCAATAAAGTTAAATATTTCAAGATCTTCTAAGACCAAAAACTTAACTGGAACACACGCTTACAAAAAACTCTTTTGAGGGCCACAGTGGTAATTTGGACTTGCCGTAGACTTGTAGGAAAGAATGGGGGCTGAATCCCAGGATGGTTTATTAGATATATTACACTGTGATCAGCATGGCGGTTAACACCCTATCTCGAAGAAAACACTAGAGATACACAGAACACCACCACAAAATCATGAAAATCATTAAGCAAAAAAGAAGATCTAGGAGTCGATGGCATTCTAGTTGTCTTCAAAGTGATAAAGCAGAGCTCAGAAAAATTTAAAATAATTAGAAAAAAGTGTTTCTTGAAACGAATAATGAATGTTTCGATAATTTTGTAGAGTCGGTCAATTGAAGATTATAAATTAGACCAGGCAATAAAAAGACACTTTCTGTGGAAGAATAGTAGTATTATTTTAGTGTAAAGAAGTAGACTAAAAATATGTTTCGCATTGTTGAAAACCTATCTGACGACTTGTTGCAATGTTATTAGAGCCAAATTAAACCTATTTGTAAAAGTTTTAAGTAACGACACAGAAAAATTCATGTTTCGACGATCACTTGCCGCCGGTTTGAAATTATTGAGTTTAGCAACAAAAATAACACAAAGGTTATATTAAACACCTTTTGGCCCTTTCAAAAGTTTATTTCTAATTTATAGAGAAAAATGGTTGCTATTTTGAAATGATTGAGTTTAGTCACATAGAGAAATAGTTATACCTAAGTTTTCTTAGCCTGATTTACAACATATATAATAAAGCCATTTGCCAAATTGTTATATCTTTTCACAGATATTGGAACAGTAACAACAGAAAAAGTAATTTATTCTGACAGATTTATTGATCATCATAGCTATTTAGCGAAGTCACAATTATATACTGTCATGAGGACGTTTTTTAAGTCATCATGTGAAAAAAATATTCACCCAGAAAACCCTTTGAGGATGCTCTTAACTCAAAAATCGCAAAATTAAAAAATCTGGGTTATATGTCTGCGTGTGTGTGTTCATATATACGTGCGTGCGTGCGGTAATGTTTGTGTATAGGTGTGTGTGTGTGTACGATATGTAGAAAGATTGCGTAAACACGATTCCTTTCGAGAGCATTAAGCTAATGCGACTTTTTTTTGTGCATTTAATACGTGAAAGTGTAAAATCAAATTGGGATAACACTAGATGTTTTTTAGTTTTGCTCAACATCAAAAAACTTGTTTCGCTCTAAATTTAGTCAACTATGTTTTATAATGACCTTTAAAAATTAAATAAAACCTAACTGTAACCTTTTGCTGAACCAACTCACTTGAAAATGGCAGCCACTATTCATTGAAAGAATGGTCGCTGTCATGATTTTGTCAAATCTCAAGGTAAAACGTACCGAGTGGAACTAATCAATGTCAAATATGAATTTGTTGCTAAACTTAAGCATTTATAAAATGGCAACCAACGTGTGTATCTAGAGTGATTTTATAAACATAATATATTTAGGAATCTTTGATATAAAAGTGTAGGTTTGATACATATGATCCTTAGAACGCTAAAAGAAATAATGGTAAGAAACGAACCAGATGGTAATTACTTGAAGATGATTTCTTCAATTTTTGTGATATATTTGTTATTATAAAAGTGACCGTATAATATAGGTTTTGTAATGAACTATAAAAACTCAAACATGCCCCTTATTTTTATTTGTAAAAAAATTTTTGCCGTCATTATTCGATCAAATATGAAAGCGTAGAGTGGTTTTGAATCAAACCCCAATGTGTCAAATTTGTAGGCCCAATCCATTTTGCGCTGAAACTAAGCATTTCAAAATGTCGAATAATGCATGATTTTCAAACACAATATCTTAACAAGCTCTAGGGCAAATGTCTCCATTTTGGTATATACAACCCATATAACCACACAAATTAGTGGTTAAAAAACGCACCAGATTCTATTACTTTTTTTATATTTTTTTTATATATTTTTTTTATTTCAACAACACACCACGAGGGTTAACAGCCTAAATACTATCGTACCGTGGGTGTCGACAAGGAGGAAAGAGGCAACTTGCTAATCCTGGACTTGAAGGTTTGGAGGTTCGGGAGAGAACATGTGCCGGCAAGGAATTCCACAACTTGGAAGTCCTCGGGACAAAAGATCGGGCATAACAAGATGTTCTATGTCTGGTGACTTGGACAGTAAAAGGGTGCATTCGCTCTGGCAGCCTTTGGGTGAGGGTAGGGTCACCGATGAGACGTATAGCTCTCTTCTGAGTGGAGTCCAGGATAGCCAGTGTAGAAGCGGCAGCAGCACCCCAGATGGGGGAGCAGTATTCGAGGTTTGGTCTTATTTGTGAAGTATATAAAGTATAGAGATTAGCTGGTGAAAAGTATTTGTGAGCTCGGAAGAGGAAACCTAATTTCTTAGCAGCCGCTTCTGCAATTGATGTGACATGTTGGCGCCAAGTGAGATTTCGATCCAGAGAGATGCCAACAAGTGAAAAGGACTCATTACTTTGAATAATTTGGTTGTTTATTGTGATGGGTCTAGGGCTGGTGTATCTCTTATGAGAAAAAAAGCAAGACTGTGATTTGGTGGGGTTGAATTGTACAAGATTTCTACTTCCCCAGTCTAATATTTTTTGGAGATCCACGGAGATAGAACCCTCCATGAATCTGCGATCCTCATCTAATTGGGCTAAAGAGACAGGCTTAGAATATTGTATATTTGAGTGGAGGGTGATGTCGTCCGCGTAACTGTGAACTGGGTTGGATGTGCTAGAGAGGAGGTCATTGATGTGGAGAAGAAACAAAGTAGGGGCTAAAGCTGAACCTTGAGGAACCCCTGCATTAATTGGATACAGTTTAGAGGAATGGCCACCCACGTCAACAGTAATGCTCCAGGTGAAGAGGAAATTTGCTGTCCACGTACAGAGTTTTGGTGGTCATAGGCCGGTAGTTTATTAAGCAGCGCTGCGTGCCAGACCTGGTCGAATGCTTTGGATATGTCTAGAGCGACAATCTGGGATTCTCCGTGTAGTTCCACAGACTTGTTTTAAGAATGGGTGACAAAGGAAAGAAGGTCTGCAGTTGATCTGCGCTGACGGAATCCATACTGCCTGTCATTTGAGTAGACTGTGCTTTTCAAGAAATTTTAGTAATTCGGTGTTTATATACTTTTCCATCACTTTAGAGATGACTGAAATGGGATAAATAGGCCTGTAGTTGCTAGGAAGCGCTTTAGATCCTTTCTTGGGGACCGGTTGTACTCGAGCATTTTTCCAGTTACTAGGGAATATGCCTCTATTGTAAGATGTCTGAAACAGACGAGTCAGGACAGGAGCAAGTTCTGGTGTGCATTTTTATGAGAACAATTGCTGGGATCTCGTCAAGGCCAGATGCTTTCCTGGTCTTAAGAGAAGGGAGCATCTTTCGTACCTTTTTAGTTTTGAAAATGATATCCGTCATTTTATGCGCGACATTGGGGACTGTTGGTGGTTGAACATTTGGAGGTGGGTTGAGAGTAGAATTGCCGGCGAACAACAAGACAAAAAGTTCAGCCTTGCCCAGGGCGGTAGAAACAATTTCATCCCCTGAGACAAGAGGTGGGAACGTGCTCTTGCAGAAATTATTCCCAATCGATTTAGCAAGAGTCCAGAAGGGTTTGCTGCCGCTGGAGGTTGAGAGTACTTTGTTTTTGATGTGGTTATTCAACGAGTTTTTTTGCCTCAGAAAGAATGCGGACATAGCGGTTTCTTGCGTCGTTAAATGCTTGACTGTTTTCTTGACTGGGATTGTGTAGAAGCTGTGACGTTTTCACACTTGTCACAGGATTTGGACAACCAGGGATTTTGCGTGGCTGCAGAGGTTTTCTGTGTACGTGGAATAAATAATTCCATGCCAGCTTGGATAATTTCGGTGACGTTTTGTGAGATATCAGAGGGTCAGGATGAGAGAAGCAGACAGACGCCCATGGAAATGAGGAAAAGTAATCTCACATTTCGTCCCAGTTCGCGGAGTTGTAGTGCCAAACGATACGTGGGTGTGATGACTGTGTGACCTCGGGTTGCATTGCGCAGGAAGCAGTGACCATGCCGTGGTCTGAGCGACCCAGGGGGGGGGGGTGACTGATATCTTATAGCAGGTAGGATTTGTAGTAAGAAGGAGATCTAAGGGATTTGAGCTGTGTGTTGGGATGCGGGGAAAGTAAGTAGGTTGCTGAACCATATTGGCTAAAGAATTGCTGACTGCAAAGGCCTCCGCTGCTCTTCCTTGTGGATCGGTTTTTGAAGATCTTAGCCATTCCTTATTATGGACATTGAAGTCACCAAGAATAGTGACTTCGGAAGAAGGATATTCAGAAATCAGATGGTCGGTTTTTTTCAGAAAGGTAGTCAAAGAGCTGGACAAAGTTGTTGTCAGAAGGTGACCGGTAAATGCAACAGATGAATTTAGTTGCAGCCCTGAGAGAGAGTTTTATCCATAGTATGTCTTTTCGTCCAGCTTCTAAATTGGGGAGTCTGGTGCAGGATAGGTTGCTACGGACGTACGCGCACACGCCTCCATACAATCTAAAAGAAGTAAGGAGCTCATACCCCGTGAAATTAAGCCACTAATCGGCTGTTTTGGTACTAATTTGAGTTTCGGTGAGGAAGAGGAGTGGGGGCCTATTAGCCTGGAGGAAATGGTGGACGGAGTTCAGGTTAGAATTTAGGCCACATATATTCGAGAAGGATATTGTAAATCTCTATGCTGGCGCCCTCTGTACACCCCTCTCCCGGAGATCCGAATGGAGGGGTATTTTATCTCCGGAATCTTTTGTACAAGGAGGAGCCATCATCATTTTTGCTTATAAGGGAAACCCACTCATACACCAGAACCGGAAACGTCCGTTTGGACTTCACCGGCCCCTTGATGTAAGGAGTGGTACCTCCTCGGGCGTGAAAAAAATCCTTTACTATCACGTAAAGGAAAATTCCACTACCACTTACCATATTGCAAATATACCACGCCAGCCAACTATTAAAGAGCTAACCAGCTTTAGAATTTGCTTACAGGCTTTTTTGTTTTTCCTTCTGTATTTTTTGGAAAAAATTAGTATCATTGTTATCAGTTAAATAAATTATCATATAAAATATGTTTTGCAAACTACTTACAAAAATTGAATTAGAACCTTTCTGCTGATTTCCTTTTTAACAGACTAATTTCAAAATGGAAGATTTTATTTTTAAAACGTTTTTTTCTGTAGCTATTGATTGGCCCAATCTCATTGTAGGAAGTGCTAACAATAAGCCTAAAATTCTCAAATTTGTATCGAGACAGTTTGAGCTTAGGTAAAGTATTTTAAAGTGGCGGCCCATATGTTTACATATAACAAAATAACAGCCATTTTTAAAGATTATGTCTTACTAGTTATAATGACGTTGCTTAAATACCTCATATAGGTATTCAACATTCGACAATAACGATATTTTCATCTCGTTAGGATCTTAGAAACCAAAAGTTGAAACATAGTTTAGATAGCCACCACTGTAGAATATAGATAGGCTAGGCACTAAAATCACTGTAAAAATAATAAATTGCGCAATTATAATTATACCAAACTACAAACACAATTCACAAAACTATCTTTTAGTAGCATGTTGTTACCACAACTATGCTTATAAATATGGAAATCCTAGTAATCTCCGAAATTGAATAGCAGCTGCCGAGGTAACTCTAGCATGAGAACCAACTTTGCTCCATTAAAATATATTTAAATACATAAAAAATGTTAAAAAGGAAAGGCATTTTAAGTTTAAACCCGCATGAGAGATTAGCCGTCAGTTTATTTATTGTATAATTTTTTAAAAACTAAATACTAAATTCATGCTGTTACAAACTTTCAGCCTTCAATGATATTCAAAATATTGAATTTAACTTTTGCAAGAATTTCCATCTTTATAAGGTATTTTTGCAGTTGCTGATAATAACTGAGGTTTATAGTTATTGCATTTTATTATTTTCTTTAAAATACAATTTATACTTGCGTTTCCTAAAAAAACAACAGATTTTTACAATTACTGTCAGGAATAAATAGCTAAAACGTATTATATGTCAACTCTTAGGTAAAAACTAGTGATGGGTCGTTATTTAACTGTCGGTTATTTTTAAACGGTTGTCGATCCGCAACCGTAACCACCAGTTGTGGATTTATAATAATAACAGCTTATAAAATAACGCTTTTTACACTAAACTAGAATTCGGAGTCGTATCTGTTTCAGTTCCACTGCAACCAGGTTCGATGAATAAACATCGGTTTTCATCGGCAACTGTTAAATTTAACTATTTAAGGGGATGAATGGACATGCGACTGGGAATGAAATAAATATGTATGGGTATGCTATGCAGTATAGACCAGACTTTACTTCATAACATATTACTTAACAGGAAACACGTTATTTATACTCTAGTGAGCTCACTCTCGCTCACAGCTTTGGAAATGTAGGATACTATCGATCGACTATCCAGTTCAAAATAACAGCGAAATAACTGAAGCTGATATTTTCAACGGTTATTATGAAATAACGTAAATGGTTTTAACTGTTAATAGAAAAAAAAACGGTTTTTCCCATCACTAGTAAAATCGTGTAGCCAAAGGAGATGTTGAAAGGTGGAGAAAGAAGTAAGGTTATACTAGGTAAATGTTGGCGGTTTGGTTTGGAGTAAATCAATAATTAACATCGTCTTCTAGCAAGGAAGGCAGAAGCATATTTGTGATATCTAACATGTAATTATATCAATAAATACTTAATTTGTACGATACCACATTAATATTCTTAATTTAATAAACAAGACACAATTAAATCCTTTGTCGGAAAAAATCTACAAAAAACAGAAAGGACTCCCTAAATATACTATGCATATCATTTCCTGTGTGTGTGGACATTCTCTGAGGAAAAAGTCTACAGAGTAGCTAGAAAGAGAAACATGGGGATCCCTATTTTGGCACCAAGAGGACAGGTAAAAGAGATAACAGAAGACACCACAGTTGAAAACAAAAATCTTCCATAAGCGCTGAAAAAAGAAAAAAAAATGGTCTGTGGAGTAGAAGGCCAAACGAGGAGGACGAAGGTGTTCATCATGGTAGGCTCTTTTATCAAAATTCAAATAAGTCCGTTGAATAGGCAATACCAGGAACAGATTAAGCGAGGCAGATAGGGGGCAAAATAAACCATAAATAGGGAAAGGATCAAGTTCCTGCAGGTAAATTTATTTCATGTCCAAGCCCCAACGGCTATAATGTGACAGAGTTTCTAAAAGAGGTTACAGAGGTAACCCTACGATAAAGACCCTACTGTAGGAATCATGGCTGATAACTGGTAGGCTGTCTGGCCTAAAGCCATCAGACATGAAGCCTCATTTAGCCTGTAAAACCAGATGAAAGAGATAAGACCGGATAAGGTGATTTAAAAAATTACATTAGAGCGTCACAACAGACCTCATAGGACGCGGTGATTAACAAAAAAATGTCCAGATCCCTCCCTTTAATCGAATCTTATTTACAGAACTTACTGAAAAAATATGCATTCAAAACGTACTCTATTTATATGTGTGCAGCCTATTTTCATTAACAAAAAGAGAGCTATTTCTTTTACCTTGCCATTTATCACATGCTTACTGATCATAAAGAGTGAGAATATTTAATGTCCTAAACATTGAATCGTAAACGCAATCGACGGCTTTACTCTTTCTTCATAGAGCGCAACGTATTGACACGCAATTTACTCAGGAACAATGCTATGGACTTAATTAATATTGCGCTGCTAGCTTTCTTCGTAAAAAACATTAATATAGAGGAAGATGGAGTCTCTAGCATACGATTCCTGGCTTAACACCAACGTTTTGCCTAATAAATTATGAACCTATGAAAACTTTTTTACACCTATAATAAAATTAAAAGTGTTTTTGAACACAAAAATACACAAATAAAGTATATATCTCTGGATTTTTCTAACATCGGCCTATTTCCATGACTATGACCAATTACCGACGTCAAACTTTTGAGGTGCTTTCTTTAAAAAGTAAAAGAAAACGCATTCTTGCGTTACCACAACACATATTTAGGTTAGGTTTTTTTGGATCACCTTAATATAAATGACTTTTTATTACATATGCAAACCTTTAACAACATTTTAATCTTGTAATGGATGCTGGCCCAACTTCATTAAGAATTTCTCGGGAAATGCATTAGTAATATTTCATAAATCCATATCTTCTAAACTTATAGAACGAATTTTAAAAATAAAACTGCACTGTATATTTTCAACGAGCTATCACATGACCCTTATTCTTATTTTAAAAGGTTGTAGCCCTCACAATCAAACTAGACGTGTTTCTGGTTTCCTGTGACAAAATTTTTCCTGGCAGTTATGACTGCCAACTTGTTTTCAATGGTCCACCCTGTATATTTGTTATAATATAGTGTCGTTCTGTTTTGATACAAGCTAAAACAGTAGTAAAATAAGTAATAATAGTAAATCACCAGACAAGTATTTATTTTGCCACCCTGTATTATTTGGAATATTCAAAGTTGTTTCTTGCTTATTAATTATGTATTTTATGATATTTAAAATGACATGACATTTTTTCAATAAAACCTGTAACTATATAATAATTTTGTACATGGCATTTAAAAAACATAAATACAAAGGGTGGAAGCCCAACAGAATACTGACATTTTTAAAGTTATAAAAAAGTTGTGTGCACATAAGTCATAAAATGTTTAATTTTATATTAAGGACAACAAACTAAGAAGTTTTACTTTTCTGATAAAATTTGTAAACAATAAATTTTGTATACTGAATAAAGCGCTGCCACCAATTGCACAGCAGGCAATGTGTGTTATATATCTGTAGGTTGTCGGTGTTTTTCCGAACACCTAGTATAAATATAACGCGTAGTACTTACAAAGTCTAAAATTTTTCATCTTCTGATGACGCTAACTTTGTTAGTGAAATGATCAAAGTCAGGTCTTTCAAAGATATATTACTATACTTGTGTCACTATATTAGCAAATTATTACTAAAAAAAAGAGCTAATAGAGAGGTATTCATGGTGGGACTTTTTTCAAATAAGCGCGAATTTGGGCCCCTAGAACCCAAAATCATGTTTTAATATATCCAACCGCTGACTCAAAAATTTATTAACCGAAGTTATTTTGATGAAATTTGGTTGATATATTGCCCTCGTAAATACCTTACTACATACCAATTCAACTTTCTAGGTTAAAAAAAATTTAGTTATACAAGTTTGAACCATTTAATGAGAATTGGCCACCTTAATTTACTGGCTGCGCCCCGAAACTTTTATAGTATTTTGAAAAGATAAATAAAAGACAAATGGTGGAAGCGCCATAACTTGTGGTGTCTTTAAACTTATAAAAACCGTTGGTGCACATAAGCCATTATATGGTTTCTTTTTTTTTATTAAAGTAGACAAGTATAACAATTAATTAATTTTTTATAACTATTTAAGTTCTGACGTGACCCAAAGATACTCTTGACATTTTTTTAAATTAAATTTAATATAATGAATAATGTGCTGCCACCATTTGCGTCGCTGGCAAAGTGTTATATATTTTGTTTTATTTTCCTAACTTTTTCCTAGTCAAACTAAGTCTATTCATTCGTATTTAGTTGAAAGTTAAATTAAACAAATTCCCAGCTAACACTAAAAATAATTATGAAAATCACAAATCAAAAATGTAGACACTAACTGCAACGATTTGGTAAAGCAGTTTCAGCAAATAAACCTTTTCTCAAATAGACGTAAGTATTGTGTATAAAATGCTGTACTATATCAGTTTTCTGGAGCTCGGTGGTCCAGTGGCAAGAACGTGTGCCTCTGAACCGAAAGGTACCGGGTTCGATCCCAGGGCTCCCTTTCACCTTTTGTGTAGAAACTGCTATGAATGAACATCCGAAGTTCTGGCATTGTATTTGAGCTAGTTGAATGTCTACACGTCCTGCTAAACAGTAATCTATAATATTTATACAGGCTGGCCCATTAGCAGGTTAGAGTTTGATATATCTGTTATTACGCAAAATATTTTTAAAAACCATTTATAAAAATTATAGACTGTCTTGACTATACAGTGTTCAATATCTCTAGGAACAATTAAATACGTCTTCATTAATTGTTGTTGACCTTACTTGGTGGCTTTCAAGTGTTTTTTGTATTTCCTGTCACCGGTTTCGCCTCTTGCCGGCATCATCAGACAAAAGAAAATTGAATTTTTAAACTCGTTGCTATGTTAAAATTAAAGATAATAGAGAACCTCAGTAGTCCATAGACAAAAAGGTGTGCCTCTGAACCAAAGGGTACTAGGTTCGAACCCTGGGTTCTCCTTTCACTTTTTCAGTACATACTGTACAATTGACAACAACCGAGGCTGTGGCATTGTATTTGAGCAAGTTGAATGTTTGCACGTTCCATGCCATGTTGGACACGCTAAATATCACTACCCTCCCTACAGAAAGACCAGGATTCATCAAAATTTTCAGAATAGTTGCGGAAATGGACCGACGGTAAAGAAACAGAAACACACACATATACACAAAGATAATAGCTCAACGGAAAAATCAGGTATTAGGTTTTGGAAGATTTTTACAAAACGTTGCTGCTTTAGACTTTCTATCTCTTTTTTCAACTTTTATTACTTATTCAGCATTGAGTTTTTTTTTTTAGAAAAATATTTTTATGGAAATTCACCGCCTATGCGTACTTGCTGCTGCCTTGAAACTTTTTTCAATTACACTAAAACTGGTGGATTACTGTTGCTTTCTCAGTAAAAGTGGAAAAAAGCCTGCTTTAAATTAATTTTTCGTAAGTACTTTAGGTGAATATAATACAACAATATATATATATATATATATATATATATATATATATATATATATATATATATATATATATATATATATATATATATATATATACATATATATATATATATATATTTAAAATTTGTCAAACACATGAGTGTATTACTTGTTCTCCTTCAGAAGCCGCGTTGGTTTTAGATTTTTTGTTCAAAATCATACGGTGTGGAATTTGCCTTTGTTCTAACCGGTCACTTATCCAAGAATTGACCTTCCCAAATGTTGATTAAATAAAGAAAAGCAGCTGCCAAAGCAGAACTATGAAAGCACGCAAATCGCAATTTTATAAATAACAAAAACCTATAATGTATTTATTTTATATCATGAATATAAGCACCTTGGTTGTTTAGTGGTAAGAACGTGCGCCTCTGAACCAAGGGATACTGGCTTCGATTCCCAGGGTTTCCCTTCCAATGTTTTAGCACATACTGTAAAATGTGCATTAACCAAGATTGTGTCCTTATATTTAAGCAAGTTGGATGTCTGCAAGTTTCGCCCTTCAGAGGGGGCGTCAATCCGTCTGTCTCGTGTCGATGCGATGTTGGGCACGTTATGTATCGCGATTATGCTTACAGAAAGGCAGGGGTTCGGGAAAATTTCCAGAATGGTGAGGTGAAACTTACGCCGCGGTAAAGAAATAAACATATATTATGAATACACTAAAGTATGTAATAAATTAGCTATTTAAAAAATAAACGTTTACAAAAATGCTTGAAAACATCCACTAAGATTTGAAATTGAAAACATTTTGCATTCTCTGTTTTATTTCTGATATTAATACCGTGTCGGCTATGATGTCGACGGTTTTCGATATGCACCCTGTATATTTTTTAATATTGGAGCTCGGTGAGGTCCTTTATTAAGAAGTACAACACACTACAACCGAGAACTAAATAGCTACATAGATTTGAAATTTCAGTAACGTTTAACGTAATTTTCACATAACAAAGACAGAACGCAAACAAAATAGAAACTCAACAAACCGGCGCCTTACACCTTTTCTCAAACAGAAACTTAGGTAGAGAGAGTCGTTTTAGTGATAATGCTGACAACAGAACCAAAGATATACTACAAAGGAATAACATTTAGAATAATCTAATCGAAAGTTTTGTCAATCCATGTAATTTTTTTAAGTGTGGAAAATTGTTCTTATTTTCGTCAGTCTACATATTAAGGAAATAACATAAATACATTTAGTAAGTGCTTTTCATTCATTTCAGATTTATCTTCAACAAACATAGATAACCAATAAAAATATATTTAGCAATCATGACGCATCTTCTTAACTGCCAGAGTAAAATCTGACATTTGAAAAGGAGAAAGCTGTGATAAGCATCGACATAATCACGGCTTACTTGAACATCTAGCATTTGTAGAATTTGTTTCCTTGTGAAAGACACTAAGTCTTGAGGTATATATATATATTTGCCAATCTTTATTACAAAAGCTACAATACTTATTCCATTTGTCTTGAAAAATAAAACAAGACTAAGTAAAAGACATTGAGAAAAACCTTCTTAATGTCGGTGACATTATTTGGGGTAATTTATTTTTTACTTCTGTGATAATTTGCTACTATTTAACTTAAAATATTAATAAAGGTTTCACAAAGCCTCTATCCATATAAAAATACGTTTCATACGCTATATGTTTGAAAGTATTAAAAAACTGGCATGAGACTTTACATGTAGCTAGAAACGAAGTGAGTAAACCTCTATTGTGAATTTTAAGTAATTTGGTTCACAAGATTTTGGTTTTTTTCCAAATTAAAAATAAAATCTGAAAGACACGAATTGGAACAACTACGTGGTTAAAGTATGATGCGAGACAAAGACAAAGTAGTCACCTGCCACACGTATAGTGATACATATACGACGGGAATACATTACAATGCAGCGATAATCAAACAAAATAAATCGCATTATTAAACATGGTTAAAATTGAAAACTTTCAGAGAAAATTTCATGCAATATGTGGTTCTTGAAAACCTGTCGATTGAGAGCTGACTTTTCTGTCACGACATACAAGAAGTGCCAACTAAGGGATGACAGGCAGAATACTTTCTGTCAGAAGGGCATAGAAAGAAAACAAGAAAGGTAGGTAGGCTTTAAAGCCATTGACTTATGAAATGTTTAAGGAACCATTGGCTGGAAAACCCAACTGCTCCGAATTCAGGCTGTTTAGTTATTCCCTGGTGTTCAGCATGAAATAGTGTTTTCACATTATTTCTATGTGCATTTTGATACTGGCAGGTATTCAGATAAAACAATAAATCTGCCAAAATATAGTTTTCATTATAAAACTTTATTCAGAGTGGTGTCTAAATGTAGTTGTTTTATTCGTATTCATTTTTTTTTATTTAGGTCTTCTAGTAATGTAATTTTATTTCTTCGTGTTTATGCCATTAAACTATTGCCTCAGTTCAAACATTAAATTATTATTAAACGCCTAAATGACATGAAGTGTTGTTCATTGATATAACTAGTTATTTGGTACTTAAGTTTAAAAGCTATGTACACATCCGCAATATGAATTTTCTTGATTGAGGTAGAAAAAAAGACTAAAATGGTACTAAACCACAAAGTGTGACACATTGCTGAATTTGTAATAAAAAGAGGTTCCAGAACATGAAACGTCGGATTTAAAAATTGGCAATGCTACGTTAACTAGAATGAAAAGTTGCTGTACAGAAAAGTCATCAGTATTGGTGTACGTCCACCATTAAGGCAAGGGAAAAATAATATGTAATATCAAAATTTCCAAAATGTTCAAAATATCTCAAAAACCAAAAAAAAAAAAATCGGAGATGTCTAACCGCCAATTTATTGGGCTTTTGAGTGTGCAAATTTTCTTCCACTCCCCCAAGTCTGTATCTGCTACCGTGTTGGAGATCCCCATGGCTATCCTTATCTGGACACACTGTACATGAAAACAGATAAAACTGAAACTAGCCCTGGATATGGGTTCTAGGGGGGCTACTTCGTGCTCATTTGGAAACATATTTTCAAAATTTAAAAGTGGCTGTCTCCTTAAGAGCGAATTCGTAAAATTATAAACCATTAAACGATAAACTCTATAACTAAACCACTGCCAAAACATCAGAGAAAGGGTCTATTTGAGATGAATTTTCTGAAAATATTTTAGTAAAACGAAGAACAACGACAGTTGAAGCTGAAAGTTAAGGGTACATAAAACACTGTTCTCGCAACATTTTCTCTACATAAGTCGTATTTGTTTCACGTTCTTTGCCTAAATGTTGCTGGGATGTTTAACCTGCACAACATTGCATGGACACGGGACCGACGTGCAGCCATTCAACTTGCTAAAATACAATTCCACAACCTCAATTGATGTTAATTTTAGAGTATGTACTGAAAAGGTGAAAGGGAAACCCTGGGAATCAAACCCAGTGCCCTGGAGTTCAGAGGCCCACTTTCTTTTCACTGGACCAGCTAGTTAAGAAAACAGAAACAACTAATTTAAAGTAATGTTTTTTACTTTAACGTCGGTCTACTTCCGCGACTGTGACCGATCACCGCCGTCAAGGAGCAGCTTCAACCCACTATCCTGGAAATTTTGCAGAACTCCTACCTTTCTGTGAGAAGGGTTGGGATCTTTAACGTGACTGAGATCGCATGGCACACGGAATCTATGGCTTTAAGACCCCTCTGGAAACCGAACCTGCTGACATTTGATTTGCTCAAACACAACAAAGCTCGGTTGATATTAATTTATACTGAATACGTACTGAATAGGGGAAAGGGTCACCGACTGGGAATCGAACTCCTTACCCTTGGGTTCAGGGCTACGCGTTCTTCCCACTGAACCACCGAAGCCGCCAAAGAGTCCTTCTTTTGTTTTATGTTGTCATTTTATAAAGTCTTATCTCACGCAGGGAAAGGGAATGTTCGGTTTACAAGTAAAAGTCAACAGATAAGTTTGCAATTATGGGAAGTATCAGGTTCTTAAAGTGAAGTCAACCATCATCGCCGTACATTAACCCAACTACTCTGCGAACTGCTTTAAACTTCATTATATAGGTATATATACCGTAGATGTGATACCAAAATTACACATGCACATATGAATAATAAGCACATTGAATGATGACATCTGAGATTTCGCTCAACAAGCCTTCTTACGTAAGATTGAACATTTGTCAGCGGTGCTTATCAGAAATCAACTGATATGAAGTGTAACACCACATACACGTTAATCTCAGTGCATCACCCAAAACAAAGTTTATTTGGTGTCTAAATTGGCGAAAAGTCAGTCTCTAACAAAACCTATGTATTATAACCATTACTATATATATATATGTATATATATATATATATATATATATATATATATATATATATATATATATATATATATATATATATATATATATATATATATTGTAACGGAAAAACGTCTTGTCTATAGAGAAAAAATCTTTTATGTTTTAAGTGATATTGTAGTAGTAGTGAAACTGAAACAATTTTGAGAGCTGCAGTTTAATAATCACACTGTTAATCCGAAAAATAACAGACCGATTTTGATTAAATGTGGCAGGTACCTTCCTTTTCTAAATGGCTTGAATAAGTTTGTTATCCAAAAAATCGAAACACTTTTTCTAAAAAAAAAAACCATTTTTTTTCTTTAAAAAAAGTGTATTTCTGTATATAACAAAGCTATGGCAACCAAATTTGGTACGCAGTCTTATATTATAAAATGTTAACCACACAGCAAGATTTAAATCCATACGTTCAAAGGAAACGTTATAAACATCTAACGAAAAAAATTGGGTGCCACTGGTAATCAGAGAAACGCACAAGACCAAAATATTGTGTGTTAAACGAAATCTACTGAATAATAAAGACTATATTTTCTTGGCTCAAGAATGTCAAGAAATACGAGACAATTACTTTTAACTTTTTTTTTCTCCTGAAAATATCGGAGTGACGGTTTAAAACGTCAAAACTAATAAGTTTTAACAAAGGTTCTGGGGACGATGCATGAGTCCTAGATTTTTGATGAAAGTGTTACACTTCTTCATTTGATAAAATATTTACAAAAAAATCTCAATTAAAAAAGAAATTATCTGCTATGCTAAGGCATAAATTTACATACGAGCTTATAACCCGTCAATTGCAACAAACTTGCCATGTACTCCATAGCCGAGTTCGTTAGAGCGCAGGCATGATACTTAAACTCATGGATGACGAGGGTTTAAATCCAAAAGGTGTTTGATTTTTCTTTTTTCAATTTTTAAATTTTTTATTTATTTAACGTTATATGGCCAGATTGTCATCATAATGAACTTTTGACTATTTTTTAGATAAAAACTTCATTAAGAAGATGGGAACTCTCAAGACCTTTAATTCAAATTTTAATAGCAGATAAGGTTGTTCTAGTTTCTCTAATTTGGTTACACCATTCCATACTTAATACAGCCGTAGACGCTTTTTATCTGGCTTCAGAAGTGCTTAGTTCCTTGTTTGCAACCCGTTTTGATTTTTGCGGAATTGTCAGGCAGAATACAATTTTCTTTGTGGACCCGCAGAAGAAGATTTTGCGTCTGTATTTAGCTCAGATTGTATCAATTTTAAATCGTTTCATTAGCGAATTTTCATGAACCAAATTTTCTTGTAACAGCCAATTTTCTTACAAACTTTTTAGCAAATTTGCTTGAACGCAAAATTTGTTTCGAACTTTTGTGTGAAAGAATGTTTAGCGAAGTTTCATGGAACATTTTTTAAACAAAATTCCTGAAAAGTAAATGTTTTAATGAATTTTCGTTCAAGTTTTCCAAATGAAGATGACCCTGATTCACCAAAGTGGTGATATTTGGTTTTGAGCACGACGGTGCACCTCTACCCTTTGCTCGTCCATTTTACGAGTTTTTAAATGACTGCTTCCCTGGCAAGCGAAACAATAAGCGCGGACCGATAGGTGACCCCAGGTCCCCAGATCTTACTCTCCTAGATTTTTTATGGGGATATTTAAAATCAAGTATCAACGTTTTTATGGGGTATTTAAAATAAAAAATCTATAGTGACAAACCAAATAACCTAGAAGATTTGAAAAATCGAATTAGGTATTAAATGAATTAGCCTTGACGTCATTCGCAATGTACAAGAGGAGTATGGCAACAGATTTGCTTGTTGCAAAGAATGGTGGATTGCATTTCGAACATTATGTTTAAAGGAAACAAAGCTTTAATTTGTTGAATAATAGCCTTTCTCTTTTGATTGTTTTGAACAGACTTTAGGTTTTTCATTGTTTAAATTACTTTTATTCGAAAATTCCACAATGTGAGGTACCAAAATATTGATGGTACCGTGTAGACAATTTAATTATCTATCAAAATAAAAAATTAAAACAGGATCTGTCATTTTAAAAAATGTCGATGACGTCATATTTAAAGATCAGGAGTGGAAAAAAACCAAATATAATGAAAAAATGTATATTTTAACTAGTGTTGACATGTCCGAGAATTTCGATATTCACTGTATACATATACATACATACATACATATATATATATATATATATATATATATATATATATATATATATATATATATATATATATATATATATATATATATATATATATATATATATATATATATATATATATATTTGTGTGTGTGTGTGTGTGATGACTACTGTATGACCTCGGAAACCAGGTCCGTTAGTCACAACTGTTGCATTAGACAGACGAGATGTAAGCAGAGCACCAATTTAATGAATAGAGCAGCTAGAAGCTAGGAGTTTATGCCTTACAAAATGAATCTTACTTAAATAAAATCATATCTATATTACATTATCTTTGTTTTATACATTCATTGTTTTCTTCTTTTTTTTCCTTGTTTTATTTGGATTTTTTTTATAGACACATGCATATATATATATATATATATATATATATATATATATATATATATATATATATATATATATATATATATATATATATATATATATATATATATATATATGTATGTATGTATCACATCGATAACTCAAAAAATAATGGGCCGATTTTGATTAAATTTGGTGAATAAATTCATTTTGCAAATGGCTTGGATAAGTTCGTTAGCAAGGAAAATATGCCCAGGTTTTCCCGGAAAATTTTGTGTTTTCTTTCGAAAAAAAATTATATCTCTGGAATTAACAAAGTAAGGGCAACCAAATTTGATATGCGGGTTTACATCATTATAGGTAAGTTACCTATTAATTTAGCTATGTAGATCTATAGACAAAAAAGTTATAGGCATTTAAAGAAAAATGAATTGGAGTTGTCCTCAAAACGTCAATCTAATACGGGCTATGGAAATCAAATGTCTCAAGAAGGATGTTTTACAAACCCTGAAGTCTTAGTTTCTGCCGTCATGGTCCTTCATTTTACTATAATGTTTTCAGAAAATTCATTTCAAATAGACCCTTTCTCTGATGCTTGGTAGTAGTCTTAGCTATAGAGTTTATCGTTTAATGGTATATAATTTTTGTCGAATTTTCGTAAAAAATCAATAAAGCTCAATATATCCGTTCTTATACAAGATATGAAAAAAATTGTATATATTAATTATAGGCTGTCTTGAGCTAAATCTTAAAAAAATATTTATACAATCACAGCGTGGCCCATAGGTCGTTGGTGATACAAATTTTCTTTTTTTTATCAAACACGCCTTATGTTATTGCATTTTCCATCGAAATATAATGCATGTTTGTAAGAAAAGAAATTCTGGATGCAGCAAGTGCGTTATGCTAGCGAATTTTGATCAAATGCTTATATTTGAATAGCCCAATTTGCTATTAACCTATAAAGTTGACCAAGAAAAGAGTTTTTCCGGGAACACTTTAAGTTTACTTTTGGAAATTTTTGTACATTTTCACACAATAAAGTTATTTTTATCAAACATGGCACATTGTTTTTACTATATAGGTTATACTGGTAACCAAAATTGATGCCAGCTTTCTTAAAAAGAAAACACATATTTGCAATAAAAACATTTTAATGAAAATTCACTACCATAACGCACTTGCTGCGTCCAGAGTTTTTTCTTTAATAAACAGTTAACTATTATTGTACACGAACTTTTTGTAGCACACTAAACAGAACAAAAGTCGTTTTAAACATTTTAAATTACTTCGAGTGAAATTAGTCTACACTCATTTCTTATTTGTGCTTGAAGCTCCACAATATTTTCGGGTTTCATCTTAAAAGCTTTACTTCTTAAATGTATCCATAAAAGGTAACCTAAATGAGTGATGTTTCGTATTTTAGGAAGGCTTTTACTGCTTCCTTTTCTAGCAACCCATTTGCCTTTAAATACTGTATTCAAATATCGGACAGGTTTTGCAAACAAAAATTCTCAAGATAAAACCATCAAAACTTGAGAAGTTGAATGCAAGAGTAAGAACAGTGTATAGACTAATTTCTTTTTTTTTACAATTCCGTTACTGCCAAATAGTGAATGGACGATATTTGGAGCATTTATTAAACAAAAACTATGGTTGCCATTTAAATAAGTTATCTTGATATCTAAAATTTGAGACCACCTAAAATACTAATCGGCGTGACCGATCATTTTTAACAGAAAAAGCTGCACTTGCCACTGATATTTCCCCAACACTATATATATATATATATATATATATATATATATATATATATATATATATATATATATATATATAAATATATATATATATATATATATATATATATATATATATATATATATATATATATATATATATATATATATATATATATATATATATATATATATATATATATATATTCTTTTAGTATTCTAATAATTGATGAATGGCTAACATCCGATGTTGTGGTTGCTTATCAACTAGAACTAATGGGTACAATTTAGATAACCCAATTCATCACAATACAGTTTTTTCACCTGACCATCGGTTCGCTAAGAAAGCGTAATTAAAATTGCACAATTGCCTTTGTAAAAGTATGCGTCGTCATCCAATACTTCTTCAAAAAAGGACATCCACTTTATTAAGTTACCAGTTCGAAAAATAGACTACATAGAACCGGACCTACTTCATTCTTGTAAATGTTTTTGTTCAAATGTCTAACGATATATATAATATATATATATATATATATATATATATATATATATATATATATATATATATATATATATATATATATATTTATTTATATATATATATATATCCTCCTTTTTATTGTGATGAGAGGGAAGTAGACTTTAATCATGGCTGATTGTAGAGATCATTTAATGGTAAATAATAGAGATAAGATTGGAGAACCGGATCATACGGACGTGATACGTCCTGTTGCACTGTAACTGGAAAGATGCATGCAACTGCTCTGTAGAATATGTAGGAGGAGTTTTTCAGCACATACAAGTTCTTCTGAACTTACGTGCTACTGTTCTTAATATTAGTCAGTAAGTATTATTGTATGTATGGGAAATAAATAAATAAAATATATATATATATATATATATATATATATATATATATATATATATATATATATATATATATATATATATATATATATATATATATATATATATATATATATATATATATATATATATATATATATATATATACAGTGTTGAACAATCAGATTTAATAGTTTCAGTGTCTCAATTATTATGCATATTTATAAAAAAGCTCGGGACGCAGCAAGTGCCTTATGGTAGTGAATTTTTATTAAATGCTTCAAAATTGAATAACTCAATTTTCTATAAACTTAGAAAGTTTAATTTTGGTATGTAGTAATCTCTTTTCTAGGGCAAGATATCCACCAAATTTCATAAAACAACTTTGTAATCTTCGGAGAAAAAAATTTTTTCGAAAGAAAATTTAAAATTTGAATAACTCAATTTTCTATGAACTTAGAAAGTTGAATTTTGGTACGTAGTATGGTCTCTCCCAAGGAAATATATATAGTAAATTGCATTAAAGCAGCTTTGTTATTTTCGGAGAAAAAATTTTTTTAAAAGAAAACTCAAAATTTTCCCGGAAACCCTCATCCGATTTTCCTGGCTAACGAACTCATTCAAGCCATTAATAAAAAAAAAGGCACTTGCCGAGTTTCATTGGGATCGGTAAATTATTTTTTCAGTTTTCAGGCGGATACATATATATATATATATATATATATATATATATATATATATATATATATATATATATATATATATATATATATATATATATATATATATATATAAATTGAAACTGACCCCGGATATGGGTTCTAGGGGTCTTAGTTCGCGCTGATTTCACAAAATTTTTGCAAAGTCTCACCATCGATACCTCTGAAGGTTTTTTAATAAAAATTCACAAAAAATCCTGAAACGCCTCAATCTTCGATTGAACAATGACACCCTGTAACGTGAAAACCTCACCCCTATATTTAAGCCCCTCCGGGTGACAATTGCAACCCTTAAATTTTTAAATAGGCAGTAGGGGCTTCTCCTCATTCTCTATTCAAAAATACTATGATTATAAATTTTATTGCAATTATTAACAGTAAAAAATAAATTTATCTGATTGACGAGCTTTGCTACCACGCACTAAAAATTATAAAGTAATCGCATTTAATGTTTGATAATGAGAAAGTAAGCAAAAACAAAACCAGAACCAGTTCTGGGCGTGACAAAGAGCACTGCCAGGGGAACCATTAAGTTCTGGGTCAGAAACGAACACAAGGTGTACTGGGTGGACTATCCAGGGCTCGGAGATGAGAAGTCAGTAATTGAGGAACCCAGTTCGAAGAGAGCTGTGGAGCTGCTAAATCTTTTCAGAGGACAGCTTAGAAACAGGACTCTTGACGGGACACATGGGCGTCAAGAAACACCTGCATAAAATGGGGCGGTTCGAGGGGGACCTGGCATGGAGACTCTGCGGCGAGGAGGAGGAATCAGCCCAGCACATCTTGTGCAAGTGTAAAGCTCTGGACCGCAAAAGGCAACGGATCTACGGTCAGCCTAGACCGGAGACAGAGCAATATAAGACTTCACCCTACCAATTGCTGTGCAGGCTAATTCAAGGCACAGTTATTTTGGAATGGGTGTAGTTAAAAAGATTCAAGTTATTTGCCTAAATGTTGCCGATTTTGACGTTTTAAATCGCAACTTTGACGTTTTGAGGAAAACACCAATTTTTTTTAAATGCCTATAACTTTTTTGTCCTACATAGCTAAATTTTGGTAGGTAACTTACCTAAAGGGATATAAACCCGCGTATCAAATTTAGTTGCCCTTGCTTCATATAATTCGTGGTTATCAACTAATAACGAAATAAAAAACGACCTAGGTAGACGCACTACTATAAATAATTACAGTACGTTCACTCCGCGGTCAAATCTCCCTGAGGTATAGAGTTGAACACACTTAGACATTGAGGACGAAGTGAAATTTTGTAAGTAGCCACATTGAGGCCCTGAAATCGAGCTGTGGCAACCCAACTTACCGTTACCAACCGCTGTTAAGAGTTCGCAGATTGAGGCCTTAGAGTTCCGTTGCTTTAATATTTCCTTAGCCTCCTGAGAATTACTCCAAAACACGAACCGAAACGTTAAGTTAACAAACGCGGTTCGGCCCGAGAACCTACCATTTCTTATACATACATATTGTCCCATATATATATATATATATATATATATATATATATATATATATATATATATATATATATATATATATATATATATATATATATATATATATATATATATATATATATATATATATATATATATATATATGCGTGTGTGTGTGTGTGTGTGTATGTTCGGAAAGGTTTCCGCGGTCATTAGTGTAAGATATACTTGGTTCTCTGGTTGACCGCGTCCAAAACTTATTAAAACTCAACGTTTCGGCTCCTGTTTTGGAGACATTTTTGGGAGGTTTAGGAGATATGAAAAAAATGGACTCTAATGCCTCAATCTGCCCAGTTGTTAGAGCAGTGGATAGGGATAGGTTGGGTTTTGTTGCTCGATTAGGGGTCTGAATGTGCCTTCTCCCCAAATTTAGCTGAAAGTCGTCTCTAAGGGCTCAGCGTGTTCAACCTGAGAGTGATCTGAGAGTTTGTCGTAAGTCTGGTGTTATTTGTAACGTTTCGTCCACCTGTCTCTTTGTGTGTTTGTAATGAGAATATAATAGGTTTCCAAGTAATGGGCAGGCGAAGACAATCATGTCGCTTATTTAAAAAATCGGGACGTTTTTCGATCCCGATCAATTCGCGAATAATTCTGGTTTTGAAGTTGTAAACCAGGGCCATTGTTTAGGCAATGTCGAAATCTATTTTGTGTCCTGTGTGAGTACGATGCATCGTCAGTGCAAGTGAGGGATTGGATTTTTTAACTGCCGGGTTGCATTCATATATTCTATTGCGAAAACCTCTACTCCTTCGTCATATATACATTCGGGAGCAGTTGTAGCAAAGAATTTCGTAAACTTCATGGGATTCCTTTGGAATCGTATCGAGTTTTTATTGGATTTGACAGTTTTTCCTCTGTTTTGATTACGGTTTTGATATTATGGGTTCTAAAAGTTGTCTGATATTTCCGGTGACACCTTAAGTTTCGGGTAAGAAGACTTTGTGATGTTGCGAAGATTATGTCCTTTCTTGCTGATGTGTAGTTGTGCGTTCCTGGTGTTTTGTAGGATGTGATTTTTGTAGTGTCCGTTTTCAAACACTGTTTTTCTTAAGAAATTTAATTCAGTCTGTTTATTGTGGTCGTGTGTTAGTCTTAGAGATTGTGTTACTAGTGTTGGGAACACGGAATTTAATTGCGGTGGGTCATGGTGAGATTGTGACAGAGGTTGACGATATTTTTACTGTCTGGCTGCACGGTAAAGAATATCTGGACGAATTTCTTTCTTACCTAAATAACATCAACCCCCAAATCCAGTTCACCATAGAAATAGAGAATAATTTATTTTTGCCTTTCTTAGATATACAGTGTGGAACAGCCAAATGGAATAAATTCGATAACGGATAAATGAGGACGTGTTGGGAAAAACGCTTGGACACGTCGATTTGTATTTTTAACTGCGCATCTTTTTCAAGAAAAAAAAATTATTTAGGGTGCGTCATGTGACAGTGGCCAATACCAACTTTCTTATTTTAAATACAAGCCCCTGTATATTATTAATTTTTTGGATTCTTCAGAAAATTCTAGACATAATTCATGTACAATGTCCTATACCTATCTTCAACTGTTTCGAAAATATTAAGTATTTTCAGATTTATTACAAAAATTAACATTAAAAATAGAAAATTATTTTATTTCACAAATTCTAATAAGAAATACTGATTATTTCTTAATAATTTAAAAAAACAAAAAAAAATTAATGTCAATGTAGTAAATGTTCAAAATGCTCGCCACGAACATCTTGGCAACATGCTAATCTGGTATAGAAATGTCTTCTAACATTACTCAACATCTCAGGCGTGACTGATCTAATCGCAAGCGTGATTCGTCTTTTTAAGTCATCTAAGTTGAGGGGCTTAGTTTTGTATACAATACTTTTGACATATCCCCACAAAAAGTAGTCTAATAGCGACAGATCAGGAGATCGTGCTGGCCATTCTATCGATCCGCGCCTCCCTATCCACCGATTTGGAAAAATTTGGTTCAGGTACTGCCGGACATTGATTTGGTAATGGGGCGGTGCTCCATCTTGCTGAAACCATATTTTATTGGCAGGAACTTGTGGGTTTGCTGGATCTGGATATAAGTTTGTCAAAGTTGGCACGACATTATTTTGGAGCAGTTCTAAATATTTATCCCCATTCAAGTTGCCATCAATGAAAAAGGGACCTACGATATGATTTCCAACAATTCCTGCCCAAACATTAACTTTTTCAGGATATTGCGTATGTTCCTCTCTCATCCAATGAGGATTCTCATTAGACCAATAGCGGCAATTTTGACGATTAACATGACCGTGAAGTGTAAATGTGCTCTCATCAGAAAACAAAACATCTTCTAATTGGATCACATTGTTATCTAACATTGCCATCATTTGTTCACAAAAATACGTTCTCCTATCGAAATCGTCCTCCATGAGCTCCTGAGTTGGTATCATTTTATAGGGATGCATTTTACTTTCCTTTAATGTTCGAAAAATTGCTGTGTGGCTAACGTTGAATAGTTGGGCTGCTTGTCGATCAGAAGTATGTGGGTTTTCTTGAAACTCAAGCGTAATATCCAATTTCGTATCATCACTTACTGCATTGGCAGCTACTTTTTTTATCTGTCTCACATGACCAAGCTCGCGAAACTGCTTTTCTATTTTGCTAATTGTTCCTTGGGATACAGGCGGCAAATTTGGAAATTTTTCGTGAAATAAGCGAGACACTTCCATCTGTGTCCGTGTGTTATCTCCATAACCAATCATTTGTAGAATGGTTATTTTGTGCATTTCTGTTAAATGAACCATTTTTCTGATATTATTACGTACAGTTAACGAAATTCAAACGACAATAGCACTGACACTAATCACTACTGTCATGCAGGGAGACAACAAGTTGCTAAGGCTACGAGTTTTATACGAACAGAAAGAAAACTGTTTTTGTTTTTGTTTCATTTCATATCAGTAAAAAGAAACGCAGGAATGGTTTTTGTTTACTTTCTCATTATCAAGAGCTGAATGGGAAATAAGTATTGAATGCAATGTAGCGAATTTGTGAAATAAAATAATTTTCTATTTTTAATGTTAATTTTTGTAATAAATCTGAAAATACTTAATATTTCCGAAACAGTTGAAGATAGGTATAGAACATTGTACATGAATTATGTCTAGAATTTTCTGGAGAATCCAAAAAATTAATAATATACAGGGGCTTGTATTTAAAATAAGAAGGTTGGTATTGGCCACTGTCACATGACGCACCCTATATAATTTTTTTTTCTTGAAAAAGATGCGCAGTTAAAAATACAAATCGACGTGTCCAAGCGTTTTTCCCAACACGCCCTCATTTATCCGTTATCGAATTTATTCCATTTGGTTGTTCCACACTGTATGCATCACTAAAAACCCAGTCAGAAGATCTTCTTACACTGCATACCGAAACCAACCCACAATAATCGTAATCTTAACGCCCAATCTCACGATAACTCATCGCAACAAAATTCCGTGGTTCGAACACTAGTAGCACGATCTCCTAAACTAACAGACGACAACAATAAACAGACTGAATGAAACTTCTTAAAACAGACACTGTTTGTAAAGGATAACGTAAAAATCACATACCCCGAAATATCAGAGATGGACAACAACCAGCTACTACACCTCAACACGAACAAAGAGAATACTCGCAACAGCACAAAGTCTTCTGACCCTACATTAAAGGCATCAGCGACAAAATCAAGCAAATTTTTAGAACTCATAATATCAAAACTGTATTCATAACAGAACCAAAAATGTCAAATCTAATAAGACTCCCAAATATACGATTCCAAGCGAATACCATGGAGATTATGGAATTGCTTGTACCGACTGCTCCCGAACATATATAGGAGAAAATAATAGACGTATTCAGAATATAATGTATGAACACACCCTCGCAGGTAGAAACTCCGACCCCTCAACCGCACTGGCCATGCATTATACTCATACAGGACACAAAATAAATTTTGACAATGCCAAAACAATGACGCCGGTTTACAACTTCAAAATCAGAATTATCCGCGACGCAATGAAGATCGAAAAACGTCCCGATTGTTTAAATGAGAGAGATTATGGTTTTCGCCTTCCGATTACTTAAAAACCTAATAGATCCTCATTACAAACACACAGAAAGTCAACGAATTCAATAGACAATTTAACTGCTCCATTACCTGACTCAACAAATACCTCTGATCCGCTTGATCCTATAAGTACCGATACAAAAGTACCTGACTTAATAGACCTCTACTTGACTTAATACACCGATAACGCGATAGGCAGACGAAAGGTTACAAAAAACACAAGGCTTACGACGAACTCTCCGATCTTTCTCAGGCCTAGGGTTGAACACACTTAGACCTTAGAGACGATCTCCAGCGAGATTTTGGGAGTAGGCAGATTGAGGCCGCGTAATCGAGCTACAAGAACCCAACCTTTCCTTATTCACCGCTCTAATAAGTCGTCAGATTGAGGCCTTGGAGTCCATTTCCTTTTATATCTCCTTAACCTCTTGAAAATTGCTCTAAGACAAGAGCCGAAATTTTTTTGAAATTAAATTTTGGACTCGAGAACCAAATATTCTATCTTTATACAGACGCACAAATATATATATATATATATATATATATATATATATATATATATATATATATATATATATATATATATATATATATATATATATATACATATATATATATATATATATATATATATATATATATATATATATATATATATATATATATATATATATATAGATAGATAGATAGATAGATAGATAGGCAGATATTATCACCAAAATTACAAAGTCATCCAATAAAGTTCTTTCAGATAACTTATCAGCATAAAAACACGCAACTTTGCCCCAATTTAACCATCCTCGTATCTCTTACGGTTTGGAAGATCTCAATAGTGAGGCTCAAAGTTGAGCTACCCTGTATATATAGTGTATGTATGTAAGTAACCAAACGATACCTTAACACATAATTAACTGATTTTTCTCAAACAGACCAGTTTTCTCGAAAAATCATTTTCATTAAACATTTTTACCTTTAAAAATAACTAAGCTATTAACTAAGAAATTTGGTAGGTATGTGTCCTGTATAGAGATTGATGGGTAAGTTTATGAGTTAAAAAATTATATACTATGTACAGGTTATCACAAGCGTAATGTAATGAAAATTTTGGCCTGTGGCAAGAAACTCTTGTTCGAGTTTTTATTCCGTGCTTAGTAATTATATACATATACAAAATATTCGCTTACTATGCCCGTATGCACTTTATAATTGATTGTGAAAATTTAGTTGACTTATTTATCTGTAATTATTCGAGCTTAGGCATTTATGATAATTTTGTTTAAAATTCTATAAAAGTGAAGGTCCCTTAAAATCATTTACTTCATGTCTATTATTTCCAGTTTCTTATTCCTGAAAAATAATGTGTTGTGCACGTAGTTGCTTTTATTTAATAAAAATAAATAAAATTCTTAGACTTGATATTCAATAGTGCAATAATTTAATTTTACTGAAAAAAGTAAATTAATTAATCACATTTTAGTGAATCTTCGTAAAAAAAATTCACTAATGGGGAGATCCCGACTTTTGAATTTTTAAAAATTTTTTGCAAATGAGCGCGAACTAGGACCTCTAGAACCCATATCCGGGGTCAGTTTCACTTTTTATATGTTTATATATATATATATATATATATATATATATATATATATATATATATATATATATATATATATATATATATATATATATATATATATATATATATATATATATATATATATATGTATCGAAAAAAATTTTTATCTCAAAAAATAATGAGCTGATTTTGATAAAATTTGGCATATACCTTACTTTTCTAAATGACTTAGAAAAGTTTGTTAATCAAGAAAATGGGACGAAGTTTTCCGAGAAAATGTTGAATTTTCATTCGAAAAAAATTTTTATCTCAAAAAATAATGAGCCGATTTTAATAAAATTTGGCATATACCTTCCTTTTCTAAATGGATCAGAAAAGTTTGTTAATCAGGAAAATCGGACGAGGTTTCCCGGCAAAATTTTGAGTTTTCATTCGAAAAAAATTTTTATCTCAAAAAATAAAAAATCTATGATAACCAAATTTGGTAGGTAGGTTTATGATATAAGAGATAAACTATTCACCAAAATTTGGATTTCTATCTTTCAAGAAAAAAAAAGTTATCATAAAATATTTTGTGCCAGATTATTTCTATGAAAATTCACTACCATAACGCACTTGCTGCGTCCGGGCTTTTTTTTCAAGTTAGACGTTCTACAATAATCTTTTTGAGAACAAAAATTTTATAAAAGAAAGCCAATATTTCGCATATAGTTTAACATTAATTGTAACTTTATTTTACAAAATAAAGGCAATACTTAATTAACAAACACATTAAAACATGCTTTTGATCAATAACTATGCACTAAAGTATTTAAATGTCATTTTTTATTAATATGCCTATTTTTGTAGATTTTTTAATTAAAATATAATAATTGTGAAATAAACAAAACACGCAGTTTAAATATATTAAATAAAGCCTTGTTTTTTCCTATTTAAAAATATTGTTAAAAATAAACCCAATTATTTTCTTAATAATCACACGTTGTAAGCCCTCTTAGATTTGTGGCGTTATATAAGTTTCAGCTGTAAATAATTACACTTACATGAATATTTTATCTATTATAACAAAAATAGTTAAGTCTACAAATTAAAACAAATTTTTAGTTTTATTGAGGGGCATATTTTTTTAATCCAAACAGTAATAACTATTAAGCCAATTTAATAGTTGTTTTTCTTATTATGTTGTTATTGTGGTAGATATTTATTTCTGATTCATATCTAAAATTATATTTCATTTATTAGGCACAAAATAACTGTATATAATAATCTAGGCACGAGGCGCATGTTAATAGCTTGATGCTACATTAATTTAAAAACATGCAAATACCGTTATGAAAAACTTTATCAAAACTACAAGTAGGATAATAAACAATTTGAGCTAAAAACTGGCGGGCAATGACGTAACTTGCAAAACAAAAACATCTAAATTCTTTAACAAATATCTACATATAAATAAGATTTTGAAATAACTAATAAAATAACTATTTATTTCTATTTGAAGCAATTGGAACAGATTACCTTACAACTCTAAATATAATGGATAAACTGAAAAAATATTTCAAAGTTTTAAATAAAATTGAATAAATCAGAGCAAAACATTGAGGTTATTTAATAGCCACAATGATAAAACAATGCACGCTAAACACGGTTAGTTGTTCAGAATAGGTGGTGTTAAGTCATCTGTCCAAAAAATTTTATAACATAATACAAGAGAATACATAAGAGAAATAAATTTAATAAATAGAAAATCTTTGTTTACCTGGAGGCATGGTGAAGAGCAGGAAGGCTGAGGCTAGCAGCACCAGCGCTTGTTCACTCGGTATCATCCTAGCTCGTTCCTTGGCAGCTTGGGCAGCTCGAGCAGCTGAGGCAACTCATGTCTTGCACGGCATCAACAGTCCTCCTGACTTGGCCGTCATGCCCTGGAGCGTCAGCTGTCTGGCTGTCGGGCTTCGGCCTTCGAGCGTCCTCCGTTGACACACGCCCACCGACTGGCCACTGCCACTGCTACTAGCTGAGCACAGCAGCTATCACACGCGGAACCACACTTCCCATTTCACGGGACAGGGGACCAATATGAGGGGAGGCTGCGGGCTGCGGGTGGCGGGCGTACGATGCAGGAGCAACACGCCACCACAAACCAAGACAACCAAGTCTACACTCGTCTAGTCTAGTGCTCCAACAGAAGCCCTATCCCGCTTTCCCCCGTTTCGGCAGTCCCGACGGGGAGATTGCGTGAGAAGAACAATCGATAGGGTCCGTGATGCTGCGCGCGCTCTTCTCCGCTTTTCCTCTGGCCTCCTCGTGCCCGGGTTGCTGCTTTGCCGCGATGCTGTTGGATGCTAAAAGCTTCATATCTGTAAGACTCTCCAAAATTCGCATCTGCGACCGAATTCGGGCACGCGCTCGACGCGTTCGTCATCCCTCTAGCCTCTGGCTTTCTTGGAACCCATATGTTAGCTCCGAGAAGTTGAATTTCAATCAAACTACTTGCTCTCTTGCTCATCACTTTGTCGTCCATTCATTATTTACACAAACTTAGATTCCCTCAAGACATCTTGTATATTTGACATCTAAGTTTTTGACCTATATTATGGTTAAAGCCTGATCTTAGAATTTCTGTTTAATTACCAACTCTGAAGCCATGTTCAACAAAACATCTATTGCTTTCCTTGTCACGTCTCTGCAGTTTGATTCATACCAAACAGTGGGCTAGTTCTATGATCACCTGCCCTCCTCTAATAATTAATAGGAGGAGTGCGCCCCACTAACTGTATTTATTACCCCTACCAATTTCTCCCCACCATTTTAAACATCCCTAATTTTTATAATTTCCCCTTCCATATTTTGCGATTGGTTGCCATAACTTATACATCACTTTCATACTAACTTCCTCACTAAACAGAAGCATTTTTCCCCAAAGGTTGCCCTTGATTTTAATGCTCGGACCAGATACTTCTTAGCATGTGTTTTTTTCCAAAAATTGAGTCAAATCTTGTGAGATACTAAAAGTCTGCTTTTTAAATTTTTTATTAGTGGTAAATATTTTACAGCAAACATTTTCTGATTTATTAGCATCTGTTGCGTTTCTAATAAATACATTTTAATATATTATATAATACGGAATATAAAAATAAAACGTACTAAAACCTTATCAAAGGAGATGTCACAAATTTGCTATATTACTATTTTTTTAAGTCAAATGGTAATAACCTTACTTTTAATGTATAGTAATATACCCTAAGCTTAAAATAGTTACTTTATTTATAGTTTACCATACAAATAAATTGTAAACTTTTCTTTTATAGTATTCTCCTGATTATGGGCATTAAACTATAACTAAATATTGGGTTATTTGAAAGCAAATGAGTATTTGTTAGCTGGAGACAGTTATTCTTTAATGTTCTTAATGTTCATAAGCCTTTATAATAGATTTTACATAGATACATACATACACACACAGAATCTATATATATATATATATATATATATATATATATATATATATATATATATATATATATATATATATATATATATTTGTGTGTGTGAGTGTGTGTGTAGTGTCCCAGGATTCAAATTACAACCAACCTACCACAGATTTTTCAGCCAAAATTAGGTCGATTAAGATCAACTCACCTCTATACAAAGTTTAGCCGCTAGAGGGCTTCAAAATTATTCTTTTTTTTCTTTTTTTACCTATCTCCTAAACAGGTAATCCGATCATATTCAAATTTCTCATAAATATTGCAATGAGAAAGTAATTTAGTCTTTATGAGAACTAGTGCAATTGCATCCCTGCAAGGGCGAAAACTACCTCAACCCCTAACTTTTTTGATCGTATTTATTTCTCTGGCCGTTCGATAAATAACACGTTCTTTTTTTTAAAGAACTATTTTTTGCAAATAAATGTTGCTTTTGAAAATTTTGCTTACTCTTTTAGTTTTTGCGCAAAATAGCTTTTAAGTTGAAGTTTGATGGAGAAATACAATACTTCATAAAATGTTTATACATTAACCATAGAAACAATAAGAAAGGTAAAATTCGTGTGAAGTTTAAATTAAAAGAAATTCAATCTAACTCATTAATTGTTCAATATGGCAACCATTCACTCGCCCTAAAGCCTCTAGTATACATAAAAATTAAAACTTTTACGCTCTAATTTTTTTCTATTCCGCAGTGAGGTAACAGCTTTTTTAATTCTATCCCACAATTGCTACTAGGTATTTATGTCCCCCTTGTAAATATATGTCTTGATCTGCCCCCATAGTGCAAAGTCGCAAGGATATAAATCTAGTGAACGTGCTGGCCAAGGAACAGGAGCATCTGCCAATCTATTTATTGGGAAATTGCTCACTAAGGTAATCCCTCAAAATGCATACAAAATGAGGTGGTGCACCGTCATGCATGTACCACATATCACGACGTAATGCGATCGGCAAAATATGCCTCATCTATAAAAATCACCTTTTTGTGAAAGTTTGTATCTAGCCTTCTTTTCTGACGTACAATGCATGCATATAAAAGGCGTGCGTCATAGTCACCAGGCAGCAGTTATTGGACAGGTTGTAAATGGTATGGGTGCAGTAGCGTTGCTTCAGTATACGATTGACTGCTGTTTTTGGAATTCCAATTTGGTGCTCCAACATCCTCGTACTAATGCTGGGATTCTCACTTACGATATCCAACACTTGCTCTTCTTCACTAAGATGGCAGACGTTAGAATTACGGCCAGCATTACGTCTGTGCACACTTAGCATTCCAGTATCCCTTAACCGTCTTTCGATAGACGCAAATGTTCTGCGATCAGGAGTTTGCCCACTTGAAAATTTCTCACTTTAGACTTGCACACTTTTGCTGAAGCTATGTTGACATAAACCTAACACCAAAAGCATATCTACTTGCTCAGAAAAACTATAAACGTTAGCCATATTCTTAAAAATTACCTTATTAATTTGTCACTTTGGCAAATACTATTAATGCAATAATAAGCTGTACTGTCAAAATACGCATATATCAAACTCATTTCCATAGTAACAGGATTTAGTTATTTAAGTATCGTTTAATGCAACTATCAGTGGTTAGCTTAATACCATTTTGCGCAAAAACTAAGAGAGTAAGCAAAATTTTTCAAAGGCAACAAAAATTTGAAAACAGATCGGTTTAAAAAAAAAGAATAAACGTGTTATTTATCTACCGGCCAGAGAAATAAACACGATAAAAAAAGTTAGGTGTGGGGGTAGTTTATATCCTTGCAGTGGTGCAATTACACTAGTTCTCATAACGACTAGACCACTTGCTTATTGCAATATTTCTGTAGAATTTGAATATGGTGGGATTGCCTGTTTAGGAGATATGTAAAAAAAATGTATGTAATAAAAAGATATGTAATAAAAAGGTATGTAAAAAAAAATAGAAAAAAACTTTAATAAATTTGAAGCCTTCTGGAGGCTAAACGGTGCAACTTTGTATAGAGGTGAGTTGATCTTAATCGACCTAATTTTGGCTGAAAAATCTGTGGTAGGTCGGTTGTACATTGAATTCAGGGACACCTGTATATAAAAGACGAACAGTGCTCTACCTGGAACATTCGGATTTGAAGAAATGATTAAAATAGGAGAGAGCCTCGTGTATTTATGTGGAGAGAGTAGGCGAGTTATAACTAAAACAATGTTTGAAGTACCCAAGAGAAAACGTTATACATAAAAAAGGCATCAGGGGGTACAGAATGTACCAAACAGATTTTATTATTACCAAGAAATCCCAGAGAAATGTTTTTAAATTCAGCTACATATATCCCGGGGCCGATATGGATAGTGGTTATAACCTTTTACCGGAAAAGTATAGAAATAAAATAACAAAGTCTGTATGTAGCAGGTGCGCTATGGTAGCGAATTTTCATTTTGTTTCAGTTGTTTTTTTAATGCATCAAATTTTTAAATTTGGGATAACCGATATAGTAGAAACAATGTAACATATTTTATCACAATAACTTTTTCGTGCCAAAGCGTACAAAAAATTTCCCAAAATAAACTTAAAATATTCCCGAAAAAACTGGTATAATTTTACTCTTAAAGCATTTACACACCTGCCACGATATAATTATTTACAAAAAGCTTTTTACAAAAAAAAAAATGTTTGCATGAAAGTTTAAAAACAATTTCTTAAAATATGCTTAGATAATGTTACACGAAAACTAAATTTATTATCCAAATTTCCTAAACAACTTTTTTTCACGAATATTCTAAAACATTTTTTACAATAACTTATTAAACATTTGTTAGTAAACTCCAACATTTCACAGAACTCTTACAAAAATCATTTTTACGGAAACAAAACAAAAATTGCACTAAATATCTGTTACATGAAAATTTGCCGAAAAAAAATATGTAAAATTGAAATTATATACCTAATCTGTAATTGGAGTAAAAAAAAGAAAATGTAGAAAAATACTTTTTTTTAACTTTTCGCGTGAATTTTAACCATATCACAAGCTGTCAGAAATAAAACTTGATTCAAGTCTGTCATTTTGAAGTTTCATTTGATATTTCTGACAGCAATTTATCAACTACTGATATATTATAAAAATGTAAAGATAGATAATCCTATGAAATTAATTAGCTTCTTTTGTACAAAAGTTATTCAACTATCTTATTAGTTTTCTTCAAAAATTCACACAATCTGATCAGTTAAAAGAATTGGATAAAAATCTGAAGATAAATTTTAAAAGTGATCCCTACATGCGTTTATAAATGTAAACATTTCCAAAACTAGAGTCTTTAGGTATAGGGAATAGGCAGTGTTTTACAAAGGTTAGAGCAGAAGGCATGCGCTTCGCTTCTGAAACATAAAATACTGTTCTATTTGAAAAAATTTAATGACAGCAGTTTGAATTTTTTAAAATTATGTCCCTATTTGAGAGCGCCCTGTATATGGCACCTAAATTTTCTTCGACGAATAATATAAGCACTTCTCTAAATGCATCATGTTCATGGTACTCCGCTATCTATTGATAAAAACGCCGTATCACAATTTATGGCATATGCCAGAAACTTAAAAAGCTGCAAAACCATTGAAATAACTCGAAAAGGACAATATAAATCGATGGAAAATATAAATATGCAATAACATATGGGGTGTTCTATTACAAAAAAGTGTATCACCAACGACTAATGGGCCACGCTGTGATTGTCAAAATAATTTTATACGATGCAGCATAAGGCACCATAATTAACGTATATAATTTTTTATCGTATCTTGTATAATATTGGATATAAGCACTAACGTAGAAATGCGCCATCCTGTATATATGTGGAGACCAAAAAACTGAAATTGACCCCAATTTTGGGTTCTAGGGGCCTTAGTTAGCGCTCGTTTAAAGAAATATTTTCAAAATTCAAAAGTTGGTGTCTTCTCAATAACGATTTTTTTCTACACTATGGTTTAGTTAGTCGCAGTATTATAAGTCTATGGCTTTATATGGTATTAAAAGTGTTTTTTAACCTTTTTAACAATTTTCAGTAGTCCATGACGATCGTTTTGAAAAAAATCGAAATATATTGAGTTTTTGGTACAGAGTGACTTTCTACGAAAACTCACTAAAATAGTAGCAAAATGCAATAAGGGAATGGCATATACAAGAGCTAAAGATTGAGACGAACTAGAAACTTTATAGGCACTTGCGAGAAAAACTGAGCAAGCCCTGAAGTGTTGCCAAATTTATAAACTGAATACAAGAACGTTACTGGTGGAGAAACTTTGGAAACGAATAGAAATACAAAAATTTAAGCAAATTAAAAATGTAATTACAGAAAAATAAAGCAAAGCAAAACATGTATGGATCCAAAACAAATAGTAAAGAAATCGAAAATCACAATAAAGGGAGTCATGTAAAGCTCACCAGCAAACAAGAACATTAAAGTATAAACCAGAAACAAAAAGTAAAACCTTAAGGACAACGATAAAACTTTACTGGAAACTGAAAACATTGTTAAACATTGAAAAGCTATTCAGGAGAATCATATCACGCAAATGCAGTTAATTGTAAAGAGGGTATTATAGAGGAGGTGGAAAAGATAAACCCAGATAATCGCTGCCCGCCTATCTCAAGATAAGATCTTGGGAAAGCCCCTAAAGAAATTATACAACAAAAAACTCCTGTTGTAGACAAATAACAGCAAAACCCTTTAAATATTCTGTAAAAAAATAGGGAAATCTTTTAGTTGATTGGAAAATGGTATAGACAGGGAGAGGTTAGTTTATGAAGAGTGTAAATATTACTATATTAAAAACGCATAATACGATAAAATACAACAAAGGCAGAACAATAATTATACAGAGTCAGCAGTAAAGATTTCACTTGCCATAAAAAAATCAAAACTGAGAATTTTCTGGATGAAGATCAGCTCAAATTTAGACCGGACCGAAGAGCTAGAGAAGCAGTTCAGGAACTTCAAGGAAAGATAAAAGGGGCTTTTGTTAACCTGAAATTGTAGAGAGCTGCATTATATTTCCAGGAATAGATACATTACATTAAGTTTCATTACATTTTTTATAAAAAGATCGAATTGTTGCTTTTATTAAGCGATTTTATTTAGCTTCACTTTTGTTTTGTATATATATATATATATATATATATATATATATATATATATATATATATATATAATAATAATAATATAATTTTCTGGGAATATTTTAGTAAAATGAAGGACAATGACGATTGAAACTAAGAGTTCAGGCTTTGTAAAGCATTCTTCTTGAGACATTTTCTTTCCATAGCTCATATTAATTTCAGGTTCATTGCCTAAATATGACCAATTTTGACGTTTTAAATCGCGACTTTGACGTTTTGAGGAAAACCCAAATTTATTTTTCTTGGTAGGTAGCTTACCTATAATGATATAATCCCGCGTACCAAATTTGGTTGCCCTTACTTTGTTAATTCCGGAGATATAAACTTTTTCGAATGAAAACTCAAAATTTTCCCGGAAAACCTCGTCCGATTTTCTGACTAACGAACTTATCCAAGCCATTTACAAAACGAAGGTATGGTTCAAATTTTATCAAAATCGGTCCATTATTTTTTGAGTTATCGGTGTGATACATATATATATATATATATATATATATATATATATATATATATATATATATATATATATATATATATATATATATATATATATATATATATATATATATATATATATATATATATATATATATATATATATATATATATATATATATATATATATATATATATATATATATATATATATATATAAACATAAAAATTGAAACTGACCCCGGATATGGGTTTTAGGGGTCCTAGTTCGCGCTCATTTGCAAAAAAAATTTTCAAAATTCAAAAGTCTGGATCTCCCTATTAGTGAATTTTTTCTACGAAAATTCATTATAATTAGCACTTTATACGCATGGAAATCCGAGACTAATATTCAATTTTTAGACAAATTTCATTACTGCCAAACATTTAAAAAATTTTTTGAGAGAACAATACATGTACATTTGATGGATTTCTTTGAGAGTAATTCATTGCTCAATAAGAATCAAAATGGATTTAGTAAACACAAAACTACAATTATAACTATAATTCAGACTCTGCTACAGATTTTTGACGCATTAATTGAGCGAGACATTTTAGTTGGGATTTTCTTAGATTCATCTAAAACCTTCAGTTCAATCAAACAGAACACCCTAATAGAAAAAATGTATTAATATGGAATCAGAAGTATACCCCTGCAACTGCTAACGTGCCATCTCTCCCAAAGACAACAGTGCTCAATTATATAAGATACAACACGATATAAACTAAAATCAGAATTTTCTGTATTAACCAAAGGGGTTCCCCAAGGATCAACAATCAGACCATTTTAGATATGTTTTATATCAATGATATGGCAGAATATACAAACAACAACATAAGGCTGTATCCATTATCCTTAAGCACCACAAAAATTTGAATTGCAAAAGGAATGAAAAAATATGTTTTCGATGTGAATAAGTGGCTTTAATTAAATAATTGTCCATTTTGGCGCAAAAGTTGATGACAATGATGTAAACGTGTATAAAATTGATAAAGAAACCATTGTAAAATCAAAATGCGAAACAACATTTCTTGGAGCAAACAGCGATGACAGACTTGACTGGAAAAGCCATATTGCTAGCCTTACACCAAAATTGCCACATACACCTACGTTCTGAGAAAATTTTAACTCAAATTACACATGGTAAATATTATCTTTAACATGCTTTAATTATTGCATTTATATTATTATTATTGATTATATATCTATTGGTATTTGTGTTTTTTGGCTTTAACAATCTTGATAAGTCATTTACACATAAGATCTATTATTAGCGTAAAAAGCAGGATCGAACATATTTCCGATAATCAGTTGCACAACAAACATACAGTGTGGAACAGTCAAACGGAATAAATTCAGTACCTCAATTATTGTGCATGTTTATAAAAAATACTTTACCATGTCAATTTCATATCAAAAATGAAATCCTGCAACGTGAAAACTTCATATCTAAATTTAACCCACTTCGAGTGAGAGTAAACCAATCGCTGTGCAGACTAGTTCAAGGCACAGTGATTTTGGAATGGGTGGAGTAAGACTAAGGGTATGCACAATCAACCAAGGGTTGCGGTGCTATCGGGGCGGCAAGGCCGCGGACGAGCCCTGAGGGAACAAAAAAAAAGGGTTTGTGATACTTCATTTGAAATATCTATTATTTTAAAATTGATTGAAAAAATTAAAAGTAAAAAAATAAATTCTTCTGATTGACGAATTTTCCGACAACACACTAAAAAATTAATATCTAATCGCGTTTAATTTTTTATAGTAAAAGAGCAAGCAAGAACAGTTTAGCGGTCCTTTTTAGACAGTATCGATTAAAAAGAACACAAAATGTTATTTTTCATAGTTGGCAATGTTAGTTTTGTTTAAAACGCCTTAGCAACTTTCTGTGTAATTGTAACCGAATAACAGTAGTGGTTGGTTAACTGCAATTCAGAAATATAGTTTATTTAAGAGTTATGCATAAACTAACAATTTTACAGATGATTGGTTACGGAGAAAAAAGACGATCACAGATCGTAGTTACATACATATTTCAAGAAAAAATTTCCGATTTGCCGCGCATATCCTAAGAGACAATTGATAAAATTGAAAGGGAATTTTGGGGACTTGTACATGTAAGGCATATACAAAAAAAACAATTTAATGTACTAAGTGATGATACCAAAATGAATGCAATGCTTGAGTTTAAGAATCACCCACATAGCTCGAGTCAATGGGTGAAGATTGGAACCTGTGATGATCACTGATGAGTACAATCTGGAAAATCCAATTCATCACAATACAGTTTTTTGACCTGACGATCGTCAATTCGTTTGTTAACCATTTCGATATATTGTATGTCAGGAAATCTTTAGCTGATCCAATAGGTCTTACCGATTATCTGGGTTAAATTTAGATTGTCTAACACCATAGTTTTCAATGAAAAACAGCCAGTTTCCATCTTCTGGTTTATAGATTATTACAGTTTCTCTTAAACAAAGGAAGATACAACAGGGAAGTTGCATATATTAGAAAAGTCTGGACGCAGCAAGTGCGTTATTGCAGTGAATTTTGATAAAAATGTTTTTAATAGCACATATGTGTGTATAACCTATATAGTAAAAACAATGTGTCATGTTTCATCAAAATAATTTTATTGTTTGAAAATGTACAAAAATTTTGAAAGTAAACTTAAAGCGTTCCCGAAAAAACTCGTTTCTTGGTCAACCTTATAGGTTAATAGCAAATTAAGCTATTCAAATATAAAGCATTTGATCAAAATTGGCTACCGTAACGCACTTGCTGCGTCCAGATTTTCTTTTTTCTTACAAACACGAAATTATGTTTCTGGAATATGCAAAAATGCAATAATATAAGGAGTGTTTGATTAAAAAAAAAAGAAAATTTGTATCACCAACGACTATGGGCCAGCCTGTGATTGTAGACATAATTTTTTAAGATGTAGCTCAAAACACCCTATAATTAATATATACATTTTCTTTCATAGCTTGTATAATAACGGATATATTGAGCTTTATTGATTTTTTACAAAAATTCGAGAAAAATTATATACCATTAAACGATAAATTCTATATCTAAGGCCACTGCCAAGCATCAGAGAAAGGGTCTATTTGAAATGAATTAAGCTAGCGTTTGATGGAGCGTACGTAGTCGACAAAGTACATACGGTATAAGCGGCGGTTTACACAGCACAAGTCGAGGTAAATTGTTATTAAAAATATCTCAGTCACAACAATGGACGCACGGGGCATAAAGTTTAAGAAAGAAGAGACGGGATATAAGTTCCTGGACCGCATATGTGTACTGTGAATCCTCAGCATCTCCGCTATGGTCAGATCAGGACACAAACATCTTGATTACTTTAGCGAGCTGTGAATCCTCAGCGTCCTCACAAAAATAAGACAAGAGTTCTTAACGTATGGTGCGGAAACCTCGGAGCTAGATAGAGTGCAAGGGGTGACTGGAAATGGACGGGTTGCTTAGAGTGGCCTAGATAGGCTGTGAATCTTCAGCGTCCCTGTCAGGATCAACCCAACATGGAAATATCTTGATTATTTAATTGAGCTGTGAATCTTCAACATCCCCACAAAAAATAATACAAGGTACTGTAACGTACAGGACCATATATATAGATGTATAGCGATAGGCATGAAAATTCGACACAAATCATAAATATATTGAAACGGATAATTTCTCATATGGCAATATTTCTGTATACCGATATAAGTCAAACCTGGTGCGATCGGACGGAAAGCGAAATCGGTGTGGAATGGGTGCGGCCTCGGACGGGACTGGTGACGGCTCACTGTTGTAGGCTTACTGACAAAACTAACACTACCCTTCTACCTCGTTCGGTATCGCCTTTTATATGATTTTGGGAGCCGGTAAAAAACTCTGCGTTGATTGGAATTTCATTAATCTTATCAAGGCTCGGTAAGATAATATATACGAAATACACGTTTAATTAAATATAATTTGTTTTAAAAATATTTCACGGTGAAAATATTTTACCAAATATTAATCTTTTTGCATTTTGTTATTTTGCATTTAATTAATTATTTAATTAGACGTTACGCGTTTTTTAATAGTACAATAGGAAATACGCTTGATCACAATATATATATATATATATATATATATATATATATATATATATATATATATATATATATATATATATATATATATATATATTGTTAGACATTTGAACAAAAAGGTTTCCAAGAATGAAGTAGGTCCGGTTCTATGTAGTCTATTTTTCGAACTGGTAACTTAATAAAGTGGATGTCCTTTTTTGAAGAAGTATTGGATGACGACAGATACTTTTACAACGGCAATTGTGCAATTTTAATTACGCTTTCTTAGCGAACCGATGGTCAGGTGAAAAAACTGTATTGTGATGAATTGGGTTCTCTAAATTGTACCTATTAGTTCGAGTTGATAAGCAACCACCACATCGGATGTTAGCCATTCATCAATTATTAGAATACTAAAAGAAAATAGAATGCATCCCTATAAATTGATACAAATTCAGGAGTTGATGAAAGACCATTTTGATAGAAAAGAATTTTTGTTAAACACTTGGTGGAAACCTTACATAGCAATATCATCCAATTAGAACATGCTTTGTTCTGATCGAGAAAACGTACAAGTTCCAGCGAACATGATATGATTTAGGCAGGGTGAAGGACGAACATATCAAATCAATATCCGGTATTTCCAAGCCGGTCGATAGGGAGGCGAGGATCGTGAGAATGGCCAGCGCGACTACTAGATCTTACGCTGTTAGACTTCTTCTTATAGGGATATGTGAAAAGTATGGTATACACAACTAAACTACGCGATTTAACTGACTTAAGAAGTGGGAAAACTATTGCGATTAGGTCAGTCACGCCTCAGATGTTGATTAACGCTAGAAGACATTTTATTTACAATTAGAATGCTGCCAAAATGTTCAAGTCCTGCATTTCGAAGCTCTTCTATGTTAAGATTCAGGTGTTTTATTTTCTCATTGTGAACAATTAAACGCAGTTCGGTCCTAACTTTTTAGTGTGATGTCGTCCATCAGATGAATTTCTATTTCTTAGCTGTTAATATATGTAATCTATTTTAAAACCATATTTGAATAGAGAATGGAAAGATGTTTCAAATAAGTTATCACAAACCCCTATTTCCTATTTAGGAATTTGGGGTTACAACTGTTACTAAAGAGGAGTTGACTGTAGGGGTAAAATTTGCATGTTTATTATTGTCATTTTTTAATATAAAATTGACGGGTTTCGAGAATTTTTATATATATATGCACAATAATTAAGATACTGAGTTTATTATATTTGGCTGCTCCACACTGTATAAAAAAAATGCCCTTAAAAGACTCGTAAGTACAGCTTATCAATTAGCCGTATATAAAATTGGTTTTAAATGGATCATCGAATGCGAAACACTTTCAAATAGAGTTAATTACGTATCCTTGATAACTTCGATTGCAAAAGACGAGAATTAGAACATCATTTTGACCATTCCATCCTATTTACATGGCAACTGACGTTGATGCAAACTGACCCAATTGCAAGTATACAAGAAATTACGCCTAAAGTAAAGTAGATAATATTTTTGTGTTTTAATTATACTAGAAAAAAGGTTGACATTTAGGTAAGTTAGCTATACCAGATTATTAGCAATATTTTCAGGACTGCATTGTATACTATTTGCTGGAACAGCTTCTATATTATATGACATGGTATAATCTATATTTTTAGAGATAAAGTACAAATTAAAACCAGCCGGACAAAGTTATGATGGTGGTGGAGTCGGCAGTAATAGCAGATGAATAACGATACCTGAGGATGTGCTAGAATAAAAGTTAGTTTCATTTTACTACTTCATTATTTTTCCGAAATACTTTTTTCATATAAACTATTTTCAGTTATTAAAAACAAATAAAATGATATTATTTTTTGTGTTAAAAAGGTTGCCGCTCCCCCGGCAAGTATATTGCCCAAACTAGAACATTTGCATGTTTCTGAAATTTGTTCTGACAAGCACACGTTTGATCTCAGCTATCAAGAAAGAGCTTAAGCAAAAATTTAATCTGATACAAAAAAAGTGCTGCAGTTTTGTTAAATAAACGTGGGTTTTAGTGAATTTTCTTGAAAAAATTCACTAAATGGAGAGATCCCCACTTTTGACGTTTGAAAAAATTTCTTCAAATGTGCGCGAACTAGGACCCCTAGAATCCATATTCGGGGTGAGTTTCGGGTTTAATTTATATATAATAATAATAATAATAATAATAATAATAATAATAATATATATATATATATATATATATATATATATATATATATATATATATATATATATATATATATATATATATATATATATATATATATATATATATATATATGTATGTATGTGTATGTGTATGTATGTATGTATGTATGTATCAAACAGATAACTCAAAAACTAATCAGCCGATTTTAATTAAATTTGGCAGATACTTTCCTTTTGTAATTGGCAGGAATGATTTCGTGAGCTAGGAAAATCAAACCAGGTTTTCCGGGAGAATTTTGAGTACTATTTGAGAAAAAAAATATCCCCAAAAATAAGAAAGCAATGGTAGCTAAATTTGGTGAGCAGGCTCATATTTTAGAAGGTAAACTTAGATTTATATGTTAAAAGAAAAAGTTACGAGAATTTAATTAAGAAAAATATGGGTGTCACTAAAACTCAGAGAGACGCAATACCAAAACATTGTATATGTTAAACAAAAGCCATTAAGCATTACAGATAACGTTTTTTGTTTATTCGCGCAAAAAGATCCAGAAGTGCGAGAAACATTGCCTTGAAAATTTTATAATTTTTCTCCTGCAAATAACAAAGTGGAAATTTGAAATAAAAATTAGTATTGTTTGAATAAAGTTTCTATAATTAATACGGTTTCTGAATGGTAAATATTGCAATAAATGTATATTAAAAAGTACTACATTATTTATATTTCGAATGTTCTCATTTGGTTACAATATTTACAGAAACTGCACCTAAAATAGACCTTACATATTACAAATAAACAACCGAAGACCATTATCGGTTATCTATGTTTTATTATAGTTTAATTACCTTGGTACAATGGCCTGGCGGTTTAGGTAATTGACTAATCAGCAAGAAATATTGTAGGACGTGGGTTCAAATCTCACTGGTAACAGATTTTTTTTAATTTTTTGTTTACTTTTTTAGTGTCTGATTTAATTGTAACGTTATATGATCAAACCATGTAATCGAAATTTTATAGCGACTGTTTGTTGAAAAAGTCACTAATGAAGAGTTAATGACTTTTAAAATTTTAATTCCAATTTTAAAAGCAGCTGTGGTTGCCCTTAGTTGGTAGAATCGTTTCATAGTTAGCACAGCGGTAGATGTTTTTTCTGTGACTTCAGAAATGTTTGTTCTCTTCTCTTGAACCGGTTTCATTTTTTACAGCATCGCAAGGCAAAAGAATTTTCTCTTAAGAAAAATTATCCATTTCTGTATTTAGATCAGATTTTGAATACCTTTAAATTCATTTAATTAATTTTTATTAGCAAATATTCTTGTATTAAATGATGTTTAAATAGCGGATTTTCTTATAAATAAATTTGATGAATTTTCTTTGAAGAAACATTCGTTATGAATTTTGGTGTAAAAATTACTCAACGAGGTTTCGATGGAACATTTTTTAACGAAATTCGTCGAAAATAATGTTTTAATGGATCTTTGTGCAAACAAATTATTACATTTTCAATTTTAATTACATGTTAGGCATATAATTTGAATTTTGTGTATTCTTTAGGTAAATTTTTTTGAAAAAGAAAAGTTTTCACAGAAATCTGTTTTTGTTGCCGTAGAAATAATTCGTTTGTAAGATTTTTGTTAAACTTGGTAACTAATAATAAATGTTTAATAAGTTATTGTACAAAAATGTTGCAAAACTTGTTTTGAAAGTTTCGTCGAAAAACTCTCTGTGAATCAAATTTTGGCAGGTGCGGAAATATCTTGAAGAATTTGGTTGTGCAAGAAAATGGGACCAGTTTTTTTCGGAACCATTTTAGGTTTATTTCCGAAACATTTTTGTACTTTTTAAAACATTTTTTTGATGAAATATGGTACATTGTTTCTACTATACTGGTAACCAAATTTGATGCCTGTTTTCTAAAAAAAAAAGAGATATTTGCTATTGAAAACTTTTAATAAAAATTCACTACCATAACGCATTTGCTGAGCCCAGACCTTTGTCTTATTATGCTGTTTACATTTATTTTAATACATTTAAGTAAGGGTCATTAATTATAGTTTTAAAACAACTGAAGGAAAGTTTAAACTTTCTGATATAAATAAGCATTTAACTTTAACTGGTAACAATACAATCTAGAAAAGCAAGTTATCCTGTTTAGATAAAGCTATTTATATAGGTGTGAGCAGAAAGAGATATTATGTAGGATTATAAAAGGCTGTTTTTAAATGATTTTCAACATTGCGTTTGCCTATTAACCATACAATAAATTAACACCTACCTAATTTTTAATCACAACTACTTTAAAATTTTGAAAGATTTCTTCATTCTCTTTTCAAAAATGCTGTGGTTTTAAAATTTATTACAAAAATTAACAGTAAAAAAAATTTCACATGATTGACGAACTTCGCTATAATACGCTAAAAAGCCTGGACGCAGCAAGTGCGTTATGGTAGTGAATTTTCATAGAAATGATCTGGCAAAAATATTTTATTATAACTTTTTTCTTGTAACATAGAAATCTAAATTTTTGTATATAGTTTACTTTTTATATCGTAAACCTACCTACCAAATTTGGTTATCACAGCTTTTTTATTTTTTGAGATAAAAGTTTTTTTCGAATGAAAACTCAAAATTCTCCCGGAAAATCTCATCCGATTTTTCTGATTAACGAATTTCTTCAAGCCATTTACAAAAGGAAGGTATATGCCAAATTTTATCAAAATCGGCTCATTATTTTTTGAGTTATTGGTGTGATACATACATATATATATATATATATATATATATATATATATATATATATATATATATATATATATATATATATATATATATATATATATATATATAAACATAAAAAGTTGAAACTGACTTCGGATATGGGTTCTAGGGGTCCTAGTTCCGCTCATTTGCAAAAATATGTTCAAAATTCAAAAGTCAGGATCTCCCCAATAGTGAATTTTTTTCTACTAAAATTCACTAATGAAAAGCCTGGACGTAGCAAGTATGTTATGGTAGTGAATTTTCATAGAAATAATCTGGGACAAAATATTTTATTATAACTTTTTTTTCTTGTAACATAAAAATCTAAATTTAGGTGTATAGTTTACTTTTTATATCATAAACCTACCCACCAAATTTGGTTATTATAGCTTCTTTATTTTTGAGATAATTTTTTTTTTCTAATGACAACTCAAAATTTTTCCGGAAAACCTCGTCCGATTTTCCTGACTAACTAACTACGAAAATTCACTAAAAATTAATCACTAATCCCATTTCATTCTTGCTACTGAGAAAGCAAGCAAACACAACTTCAGTGTCCTTTTTGGACCATATCAAATAAAAAGAAATCATCAAAAGTTATTCTTCCTATTTTTAAATTCTTCCTATTTTTCAATATTAGTTTTGTTTAAAACGCTTTCGCAATTTGCTTTGCGATTATAACCGCATGACAGTAGTTGTCAGTTGTTAACTGCAAATCAGAAACATGATTTATCTAACAGAAATGCATAAAATAACAATTCTACAGATTATTGATTAAATAAATAAAACACGATCGCAGATCGAACATGCTCGCCTACTTAAAAAAGAATTCCGATTTTCCGTCTCCCAAGGTACAATTAGTTAAAAGTAATTCTGCGTGCTTCCATGTGTAAGGCGGACACAAAAAAACCTTCTAATGCACTGAGTAATAATGCCAAATTTGATGTAATGCTTGAGCTTGAGAAAAAGCCACATACTTTGAGTCGACAAGCAGCCACAATATCGATTATTCGAATATTAACAGAAAATAAAATACATCTCTATAAATTAATACAAACTCATCAGCTCATAGAAGGCGATGTTGATAGAAGAACGTCTGTTTGTCAACAAATGATAGAAATGTTAGATAACAATTTTATCCATGTAGAACATGTTTTGTTTTCTGATAAGTGCAGTTTTACACTGAAAAGGTTAATGTTTGGACAGGAATGGTTGGCAACCGTGTCATTGTTTACTTTTTCACTGACTGCAATTTGACTGAAAATAATTATTTAGCACTGCTCCAAAATAATGTCGTGCCAACTTTGACAACTAGTATCCTGCTATAGCAAACCCACAAGTTCCCAATGTGATATGATTCCAGCAGCATGGAGGCCAACACATTACCAAATCAATGTCCAGCAATACCTCGACTGAAATCAAATTGGCGAATAAAATGGCGAGGTTTGTTATAATGGCCAACACGAACACCCGATCTTACGCTATTAGACTTCTTCTCATGGAGGTATGTGAAGAGTATGGTATATAACACTAAACCACGCTATTTAACTGACTTCAGAAGAAGATTAACGATTGCGATTAGGTCAGTCACGCCAAAATGTCGATTAACGTTAGAAGAAATTTTTTCGTATGTGACCTAGAAAAGTCGCGCAAATAGCAGATCTTTAAAACAAATTAACCTATTGTTCCTTATAAGGAGCACCTGAAAAATCATTTTCTGTTTGAGCTTATGGCCATTATTTCTAGATGGCGTTGATAAGATAAAGTAGAGTGATCTCTATTTGTGCAGTTTAGTTGCCTATGGATAACCTAAAAAGTTTTGATAAAGCTCAGTTGTGAAATAGTTCTGTGCAGGTATTATTGCATGGAAACAGTGAACATGTGGGCGCAAGTATTATTGACATTTTTCCATATTTCCGTCGTATTTTAGCATATAACTGTCACAGATAGTGTGGTACTTAGTATGTCATGTGATTTAGGATTTCATCTTACTTTATTTTTCAGTTTTTATCATGTGAATATTAGTGTTCTTTTAAAGGAACAGTAGGCGTATGCACTAGTTTAATAAAAATATAAATTCTGTAGCATTTTCTGTTATAGATACAGACACCAGCCAGTTTCACCTGATGAACTGCTTGAGTGTACAGAAAACCCTGATTTGATGCCAGAACCACCAATTAATATTATTATAATGCCACCTGCTAATGATGGATGGGATACCAACGAAGATTCTAGAGAAGAGGATGAGGTAATATTAAATCATTTGCCGGGAGGTCAACTGTGAGCTGAAGCAGAGCTTTTCTATGCCGAGGGCATAGACAGGAATGAGGAAAATCAAATTTCTGATGCGAGTGATGTTCTAGAAAATGATGAAAACTGGGAAAGTGAAGATAATTTGCCTCTAGTGACTTTCAGACTGGATAACAGGAACACAGTGGTACCCAATGCCAAAACGAAGGAAGGGATGAAGATATGCCACAAAGTCATCTCTAAAGTGATGGAAAAGTATGTAAACACCGAACTACTAAAATTCCTTGAAAAACACAGTCTAATCCACGACAGGCAGTATGGATTCCGTCAGCGCAGATCGACTGCCGACCTCCTTTCCTTTGTCACCCATTCTTGGAACAAGTCTATGGAACAACATGGTGAATCCCAGATTGTTGCTCTAGACATATCCAAAGCATTCGACCAGGTCTGGCACGCAGCGCTGCTTAATAAACTTCCGGCCTATGGCTTACCACCAAAACTTTGTACCTGGACAGCAAATTTCCTCTCCAACAGGAGCATATCTGTTGTTGTGGATGGCCATTCCTCTAAACTGTATCCAATTAATGCAGGAGTTCCTCAAGGTTCAGCTTTAGCCCCTACTTTGTTTCTTCTCCACATCAATGACCTCCTCTCTAGCACATCCAACCCAGTTCACAGTTACGCGGACGACAGCACCCTCCACTCAAATATACAATATTCTAAGCCTGTCTCTTTAGCCCAATTAGATGAGGATCGCAGACTCATGGAGGGTTCTGTCTCCGTGGACCTCCAAAAAATATTAGACTGGGGAAGTAGAAATCTTGTACAATTCAACCCCACCAAAACTAAGTCTTGCTTTCTTTCTCACAAGAGATACAGCAGCCCTAGACCCATCACAATGAACAACCAAGTTATTCAAAGTAATGAGTCCTTTTCTCTTGTTGGCATTTCTGTGGATCGAAATCTTAATTGGCACCAACATGTTACATCAATTGCAGAAGCGGCTGCTAAGAAATTGGGTTTCCTCTTCCGGGCTCGCAAATACTTTTCACCAACTAATCTCTATACCTTATACACTTCACAAATAAGGCCAAACCTCGAATACTGCTCCCACATCTGGGGTGCAGCTGCCGCTTCTACACTCGCTATCCTGGACTCCATTCAAAAGAGAGCTATACGTCTCATCGGTGACCCTACCCTCACCCAAAGGCTTCCATCCCTTGCCCACCGACGTGCCGTTGGTGACCTCTCTCTCTTTTATAGATATCTGCACGGGCACTGCTCAGATGAGCTTTCCTCCATAATTCCCCCACCTGCTGCCCCCAGCAGATCTACCAGGGGAACAGAGCGAATGCACCCTTTTAATGTCCAGGTCACCAGACATAGAACATCTTGTTATGCCCGCTCTTTTGTCCCGAGGACTTCCAAGTTGTGGAATTCCTTGCCGGCACATGTTTTTCCTTCTCCTCCAAACCTCCAAACCTTCAAGTCCAGAATTAACAAGCTGCGTCTTTCCTCCTTGTCAACACCCACGGTACGATAGTATTTAGGCTGTAAGCCCTCGTGGTGTGTTGTTGACATAAAAAAAAAAAAAAAAGAAATTCTCTGAATGGTAAAATATAAGTAGCTCAGAAAACCAGTCCCCAGTGGAACTGTTCAGATATTTTTTTGATGACGATATGTTGGAAATCTTGGTCAACTACACAAATATATATGCATTATAAAATTTTTTGACACCGGTGTTTCGAAGGACGAAATGTTATGCTTCATCGGCATTTTGCTTTTGAGCGGATTGTAAGGTTGTTTTCTTGAGTACCAGGATAACTCAGTAAATAAAGTTTTATATTAGTTCTATTTATTTACAATTTCCTAAAAATATCAAAGTATTTACAGTATATACATTATTTACCCTTGATATAAATCGAAATATATAGCCTGGTCGGTTCTTCCTACTGCAGAACAAAACTAAAATATTTCTTCCGGGCAGGACCCCTTTTCGGAGTTCTGAGGTTCCAGCCTAGCCAGCCGACGGCGAGCTTTAAGTTGCCTTGGGGGGGGTGTCGAAGGAGGCATATGGAATGAGATGAGCCTCCCTTGTTTAGCACACAGGACTCGGCATCAGGTACTAAACAACTTTGGCTTTTTGGCCAGACCAGCGGGTTACGATCGGGAGTCAGCGCCGCTCATAGGCACCCTGGTCGGTCAATACAAGGAGGGAAAAGGGGCAGCGGTGTGGTTTGATCTCTAGACGCTTACTCCCAGGAATCAACAACTGGGGCAGGCGTTTTAGACCAAGCTAGATCGTACCATGCATCCAGGAGCCAACATCTGTTGTAATAGCCGGCAAATCATTTACCACACTGCAGTATAATATCGGGGCACACTCACCTAAGGCTGAAGACACTTGGCTGGACCGTAGACTGCTGCTTACTGCCTATATCGGTGTATCTGTGAATGCTCGAAGTGCACAGATTTTCCTTGAATTCTCGGCCTCCTTTTATATGCGTCCGCCAGTGATAAAATGTCGATAGCCGATGATAGGCCACAGTCATCTGATTAATACATATGTTCATTTATCTGAAACCACTTTTTCTCGGTATCTTGTGTTTGTTCTTTAAATTAAATTGTATGAAATAAATTAATATTTATGAATTTATTTGGTCCATATATGTTTAATTACATTGTATCGAGGTGTATTTATTTACCTCGTTACAGGATATAACACAGTTTCTCGTCGTAAAATATATTGGGGGAATGCAGAAGATATGCACAATGAACTAGTATGTAACGCTGTTTCGTGTGATCGATTCCAGTACATCATGTCTAATATACCCTGTTGTGATAATACTACATTAGGCAATGATGTCAAATTTGCCAAATTGGGACCAATTTTTGATGCCTTGAATAAGAAATTCAAATAATTTTGTCCTGTTGAAGAATGCAACAGCATCGACGACGCGATGTTTCCCTACTATGGGCGTCATAGTTCTAAACAGTTCATCCGTAGCAAGCCCATACTTTGGGTATACAAGCTGTGGGTATGCGCAACTAACGCAGTTTATATGACCTGGTTTGATCCATACCAAGGATCTTCCACAGTCATCAAGGAAAAATATGAGCACTTAGAATTAGGAGCAAGTGTAGTTTTGGAATATGCTGCAGTTCTTCAGGAAATCCAAAATCAGACGTATCACTTATTCTTGGACAACTTCTTTACTTCATTTTCAGTGTCAGTGGAGTTCTAAGAAATGTATAGCAAAGGGACGGGTACTATAAAGGACAATAGGATACCTAAATGTAATAATATTCCAGCTTCAAAACTGCTTAAAAACGTGCAAGAGGCTCTGTGTTATAAATTAGGGAACGGGTCTATAATAGTATCTAAATGGAATGACAACAGTGTCGCATGTGTTGCCTCAAATGTGATCGCTGTGCTTTCCACTGTCAAGCGATATTCACCAGTGTAAAAAAAACAGATTTTTCTTGATCAACCAAAACTGATTCAATTATACAAGAGGAATATGGTAGGTGTCGATAGATCTAACCAGAACATAAATCTAACCCGTATGTTCATCCGGGAAAAGTGGTACTTATCACTAATCGCCCACTGTATCAACAGAATGCTTGGCAACTTAGCGGGAAGGATGGTAATAAACTTGATCAGTTTTCGTTTAGGAAAAGTATTGCAACTGGGTTATTGAAATCTCATATAAATACAAAGGGAGGTACATCTAAACAGTCGAAAAATTTATACTACCACTCGCGATATGATAGGTTGGACCAGTTGATCATTTGCCAGAATAAGCAGAGTCGCTGCGGAGTTTGACACAAAAATTCTTATTTTGTTTGTGAAAAGTGTAAAGTTGCTCTGCATCCCAAAGAATGCTTTTACCACTATCAAAATAAATATTTATTCTGTATAGCATGTATGTAGTAAAATAAATCATGTCACTTACCACAAATACTTACCGTTACTTTAGAATAACATCGAAAAAACAATAAAAAATTACAACAATATGTCAAATAAAAGATTTACACTATGGAAAATGTCAACTAAGCTGATGATACACGTATTCTGTGCAAAAACTTAACAAAAAAATTTTAGGTTTATTTGGGTTAATAAATAACAATAAAAAAAACAAAAAACACTTATCAGCGCATGATAGAAAAAATTACTCCAATATTTTGATTTTTCATGTGAGGCTAGATGTATTCTCGCCACAATTAGAATCGTAGACCGGTTTCGCTCTAATTAGAGCTCTTCAGTACGGCATACTATTAGTAGCGAAAATACACCTATAAAGTAATACGGCTATGGTAGCCAGCGCTCCAATACTAAGCGAGTGGTAGACACGAAGCAACGTGCCGCCATTTAGTTGCGGAACCAAGTAGTATGTTGTCACGCCAGGTCCAAAGAACACAAAGTGTTAAAAGTAGAGACTGTATACAACCAACTAACAATTTAGTAAATTGTCAGCTCCTGCCCATTGATACCCTAATATAGGGACAAGGTATGTAAGGCTATATGTATTCTCGCCGCAATTAGAACCGTAGACCGGTTTCGCTCTTATTAGAGCTCTTCAGTACGGCATACTAATCGTAGCGAAAATACACCTATAAAGTAATACGGCTATGGTAGCCAGCCCTCCAACACTAAGCGAGTGGTAGACACGAAGCAACGTGTCTCCACCTAGTTGCGGAACCAGGTAGTATGTTGTCACGCCAGCTCCAAATAACACAAAGTGTTAAAAAGGTCAGACTGTATACGTACTGTATAATACGGCATACTAATCGTAGGGTAGAAATGGGCCAGGGGCTGACAATTTACTAAATTGTTAGTTGGTTGTATACAGTCTGTACTTTTTAACACTTTGTGTTATTTGGAGCTGGCGTGACAACATACTACTTGGTTCCGCAAATAGGTGGAGACACGTTGCTTTGTGTCTACCACTCGCTTAGTGTTGGAGGGCTGGCTACCATAGCCGTATTACTTTATAGGTGTATTTTCGCTACGATTAGTATGCCGTACTGAAGAGCTCTAATTAGAGCAAAACCGGTCTACGGTTCTAATTGTGTCGAGAATACATCTAGCCTTACATACTTTGTCGCTAGATTAGGGTAGAAATGGGCCAGGGGCTGACAATTTACTAAATTGTTAGTTGGTTGTATACAGTCTCTACTTTTTAACACTTTGTGTTATTTGGAGCTGACGTCACAACATACGACTTGGTTCCGCAACTAGGTGGCGGCACGTTGCTTCGTGTCTACCACTTGCTTAGTGTTTGATTTTTTAATTTAAAAATGTTTAGAAACATGTGTTGTCGTGATTTGGGTTCTCCAAGTGAACTTATCGATGCTCATCATAGGTTCCAATCTTTGCTCAGTTTATTTTAAATAGTTAAAAAATACTGTAGAAATATATAGGTACTTTAGATTTTATTCTTTAAGAGAATGAACGTAAGAAGTAAATCATTTAGCAGACAGGCTATTTTGTTTAAATTCATTTATTTTCCGCGTTTGTTATCATATACTTCTTTTATAACTATTTAGAACGAGACGGACCTGTATTCAATAGTCACCTAGTTAGCAATGCCCAAAGGAAGTTATACTTTACTTGTAAAATATTACTACTAAAACTTTCAAAGAGTGTACGTTGAAGACGCGTAAAATGAGTGAAAAAAATGAGAAAGTGTTCCTAGCGGCAAAATGGTTATCTGAAATATGTTGTACAGGACTAAAAAAATATGATTTGAATCAACGAATAAGACAAAAATAGGACCCAGAAGAACAAACATGCACTACAATATGCATGAGAAATGAAAAGACATCGTGAAAATATAACGAAAAGGGACAAATTTATGGGTAGGCGTCCCAAAGCTGCCTGTTTATATAACTGTTCTGAAAATGCTCTCTTCTTTTAGTTATGTCTTTATAAATAGTAAAATATCCAAATTAAAATTATAAAAGCACACTGTGTCCTAAATAAAGTAGGAAACAATAAGGTACAGGAGTTAATAAAATAAGCTCGTTTTTTAGCCCGCACAAAGTGTCTTTATTACTTTATGTAGTAAAGTGATAGAATATTTAATGTTACGGGCTGGTCTAAAAGTAGTGATATAGAGAACAGTATCAAAATATTACAGTTTAGTCAAACTTACCTCAGTCCAAAAGTAAAAATTATAATGCAGACAGGGTGTTGAAGTAAAATAATTGAAATTCAATTTTCCTTGGTATGTAAAAAGTATTTAACGTATTGTTTTCAAAATAAGTACAGATTAGTTTTCATTGTAATAAAAAAATAAATGCAATCTAGTTTGACTCTAGCATATACCCTTCAAGTTTCAAAAAAGTTGTATTTTCTTACCAGAAAAGGCATATTTGTCGAATCGCGCTAAAATAACCGTTTTTAAAGTCTTTTTCAGTTAAAAGTACCTGCACCAGTGCGATACTACCTAGAACTGTTATGTGTTTGGCACTGACAGAGAAATGATAGAGATAACAAAGTCTAACGCAGCAAGTGCGTTATGGTAATGAATTTTCAAAAAATATTTTAAATGGCAAATATGTTTTTTAATGAAAGGCATCAAATTTGGTATAACCTATATAATAGAAACAATGTACCGTATTTTATAAAAAGTCTTGGCGCAGCAAGTGCGCTGTAGTAGTGAATTTTCAAATAAATGTTTTTAATAGCAAATACGTTTTTTTTTTAAGAAATCAGGGCTCAAATTTGGTTCCCAGGACTATCTATATAGTAGAAATAATGTACCATATTTCATAAAATAACTTTACTGTTTGAAAAAGTACAAAAACTGGTCAGATTTTTCTGGTGAACGAACCTCTTCAAGCTATTTCCCCACCCACCAAGATATAATTTTCCATTAAAATTTTCAAACAAAAAAACTGAAAGAAAATTTAAAAGTGATCCCTACATGACTGATGGCATGCGATTATTAATCTAAATATACACAAAACTAAAGTCTGTATCAAAAAATTGAAGCAAAGTACATATCCTTCACTTCCGAAACAAAAAATAAGGGCTTTTCGATTTGAAAAATGAGAGCGCCCTGTATAAGGCATCTCATTTTTTGTGACAGACATATAAACGAAAATCTCTCTGAAGGGGTCATTTTCATGGGCCTCCAGACTATTGATAAAAACGCCGTATCATAATTTCTAATATGTGCTAAAAATTTCAAAACGATTGAAATAACTCGAAAACTATCAACGCTTTCCGTGTGGAATGGTTTAACCAAGTTAGAGCAACGAAAACAACCTGATCTGCTATTAAAGTTTGAATTAAGTCTTAACTGTTTCCATCCCCCTAATGAATTATTTTTATAAAAACTCGCCAAAGATTCAGTGCAATTACATAATCTGATCATATAACGTTAATAAAAGAATAAAACAGACTAAGAAAAGATAATTCACACACCTGGGTTTGAACCAGCGTCATCTCTAAGTTAATAATAATCACATAAGCGTCGGGCATCCCCTGTCAAACTGAGCTTTATGTAAAGTTATGCTTTAGCATAACAATTAATGCCTATTTCAAATTGATTTTTTGCAACAGTTTTATGAAACAGCTGAAACAAAAATCTAGGACTTTGTTAAAGCTATATCACTTAATATTTTCTACGTATCATGCTCAGAGCCGTTGTAGAAACTCATAAGTTTTAACGTTTTAAGTAGCCACTTTGATATTTTCAGAATAAAAACTATAAAATTTTCAAATGCTTATAACGTTTTTTTATTGACCTAAAGATCTAAATTTTGGTACTTAGTGTACGTTTTACAATGTTTACCTGCATACCAGTTTGGTTGCCCTAACTTTGTTATTTCCGGGACATAACAATTTTCCGAAAGGAAACAAAATTTTCCGGGAAAAACTGAGTCGATTTTCCTGGATAACGAAAGGTACGCACCAAATTTGATCAAAATCGGCCCATTTTTTTTAGTTATTCGGTGATATATATATATATATATATATATATATATATATATATATATATATATATATATATATATATATATATATATATATATAGAATGACACACTTAAGATGAAGACACGGCTGTATTTTCTTTATTTTTAGAGATAGCGATTTCATGTTTTATGCAGATGTAAAACGTCATCAGGCTGTTTAAATAGCCTACATAGTTCAAATGTCAGCTGTCAACCCAGTCTACTAGGATTTCAGGAATAGGGCCGGTTCTCTATATTTTGCGATGCGTTAGAGATGGCAAAAAAAGTTACTTTAAAAAGTAATTCAGAATTAAATTCTAAGGAAAGATACCAAGTTAAAATTAGGATTTTTGCTTTTTTGTAAATATTTAGGCAAAGTCGAAATTTTCCATCAGATTTTAACAGGTAGATTGCCATTGAAACAAATTAGCACCTTGTAAAATATTGCGATAAATGCCAAATTGGCATTAACTGTGAGTCTGTCAGAAAAATGCCTGTTGAACGTCACAGTGTAAGAGGAAAAATTACATTAATAAAATTTTTTGGTGACAGCGTTTGAAATAGCACAGAAGTTGCTGATGAATTCAATCGGAGACATCCACATAAAAAACCAATTAGGCGAGGAACTGTAGCAGCTCTGAATGCACGATTTTCTCAAACGGGAAGTGTGGTAAACAATATCTCGGCTGTTAGGAATCGAAGACGTAGTGATGATAGCATAATCTTGGCTTCAGCTCAAGCAAATCCCGAGATGAGCTTACGTCAAACGGCTGTTGCATTAGATGTAAGTAGAAAAAAAATCAGAAGATGCCTTGTGCGTCATAAAATAAAGCCTTTCAAGCCAAAGTTTTTGCACTCGTTGAGAGAAGGTGGTGAGCTGAAACGATTAGATTATTGGCTTTGGGCGCAAGATAACTTTCTGAATGATAGAAAAATTTTAAGTAAAATTTTATTTACGGACGAGGCAACACTCACTACCAATGGAATAGTATCTGCCCAAAATTCCAGATATTGATCTGCTCAAAACCTTCACTAAGTTATCAATTGTAAAGCCCAGTATTCACAAAAAGTTAATACGTTTTGTGGAATTCTAGGGGATAGAAGAATTATTCCTTTTTTTTTTTTTGACAACACCTTGAACGCAGATCGATGGCTTCATTTTTTTAATAATTAATCATGGGACTGTATCGAAGGTATGCCTATCAACGTGCGATAAGATATGTATTTTCAATTAGACGATGCGTCCATAACAACTCTCAGTTAGTCAGAAATTGGTTAAATCTACATTTTTCATCAAGATGGATTGGCAGGAATAGTCCTTTTGAACAATGGCCTCATCGGTCTCCTGGCATTACGCCACTAGACTTCTATTTCTGGGGTACTGTTAAGAATAAGGTGTACAAAGAAAGGTTCCAAAGTCGCAAGGAACTTTGCGAGAAAATAAGGCAGGTTGCGGTGAAATAAATAAGGCAGATCTAAGGAACTAAGAAAAGTTGCCAGCAATAATCGTAAACAGATCGAAAATTCATTAGGCTTGAAGCTCGGCTAGTTGAAGCAGACTACTAATTTTATATTCAATTTAATTGTACGTTTGGTAGAGTTTATATTTAAGTAGAGTTAAATAAATCACGTACCACTGTTTTCTTTTGATATTGACAATGTTTGTCGTTTCCATGTTAATCTACCTGTTAAATTCTGATGAAAAATTTTGACTGTTCAAAAATTTAAAAAAGGTACAAATTCTGATTCTGAATAACTTTTTAAAGTAACTCTTTTTGATATCTTTGACGCATCGCGAAATATAGCACCGGCCCTATTCCTGAAATCATAGTAGACTGGGTTGACATCTGACATTTTAAGTGGGTAGGCTATTCAAATAGCCTAATGACGTTTTACATCTGTACAAAAAACTACATCGCTATCTCTAAAAATAAAGAAAATACAGGCGTGTCTTCATCTTAAGTGTGTCACACTGTATATATATATATATATATATATATATATATATATATATATATATATATATATATATATATATATATATATATATATATATATATATATATAAACAAATAAACATTCAAACTGACGCAGGATATGGGTTTTAGGGGTCCTAGTTCGCGTTAATATGAAAAAATATTTCAAAAGTCGTGATTTATCCATAAGTTTTTCCACGAAAGTTCACTAACATATCAATATTTTTGTGTATATATATCTGAGATAAATAGTGTTTACATTATTTTTGCCATTTGGGATCTGACTAATAACGTCTTCTGCAAAATTTGAAAAAGAATAACTAAAATTATCTGGTGACGAGGATGGTAAAAAATTGAGTTTGCGTTTTTACCCGTGTTTGTTATTTTTCACCTAGCCGTTGTACGATTTTTTGCATTTAAGATAAAATGATCATTTGATTTATTTTTTTTTAGACAATACAAGTTGATAACGATTGTTTTTTTTATGTGGTTAGCAATTAGACCGTTAAGAGAAGAAGTAGGAACTAAATTATATAAACTTCCTGTGTAAAATGCAGGAGTTCCCGACTTTATCAGAGCTCATCTGCAAACCAGTGTAATTTTTTTCCTAGGTGTAAGAGTCAAGTCTTCTACGGCAAAGTTCAACTAACTATATGTATATATATATATATATATATATATATATATATATATATATATATATATATATATATATATATATATATATATATATATATATATATATATACTATAAACAGTTAAAATCTTCGTTCCCTATATAAGTTAGTGTCGTCAACAAAAAAACAATCTACATTTTGTATTAATAAATGTAAATTCAATAAACATATGATAAACGATCGTTCAAACTATCTTTCAATGCTGACATAGATTCCCAAATGATCAGGCAGATGGTTATTGACCAACTCTGCACCTGCGAGGGTGGTAATAAAATTAAAAAGACACTGTCAAGGCAATTCTGCACTCTGGTAAAACCATCTGATGCAAGTGAAAGATCCTATGACACAAAAACTGAAATAAGATGTAGAGGTTATTTACACGGTTTGTTTAAAAGCACGTTGAAGTCTCCGGAGACAATATTTTTAATGGAAGTATTCGCGATGTCCAAAGCAAAGGATATCCAAAGACATCAAGGTCCCTATTTGGTGACCTGCAGGTTATTACATAAAATAGCTGATAGTTCTAAATAAAGTGCTTTAGATAACCTGTTGATTTTATCAAAGGTAGTAAGCATTTGTATTTATTATTAGTAAAACATACTACACCGCCATGCACTGCGTTTGCTCGAGAAATTTGAGTTAAACTTATAGATATTTGGTTACATTGGCATTTAATATGGCATCTGTCAAACACCGATGTTCATTTATAAGTAAAAAGTCATAACTGTTTTCGTTTACAAACACTGTAAACTCGTTTATAATATTAGCTTAGCAGTGCGCATTTAGCTGTAAAATTGTAAGCACATTTTTGTTACACTGCATAGGGTCTTCTTTCAGTCGTGACAGTGTACAGTGTAGCCATTTAGGATGGAGCCACTCCTATAAAATCTATATTTGTCCTCCGTTCCAAACCGAGCTTCCTCTAAAATATTTCTTTCTAGGCATTGTACCAAGCGACTAACGATTGAAATAAAATTAAAACTTCAAGACCTACTGTGATTCATTTTGTCTATCAGAAATGGCTTGATTGTGAGCGATATTTTTTTTTCAAAATCTGACAGTATTTTTAGATTCAGCATCCCCTCTTCAGCTATGGATATGGCCATTTGGTCTAGTCTGATTACCGTATGACATCTTGGTAGGTGCACTCTGGTTAAGATCATTTATTAATCCTTCTCACGCCTAATTCTTTAACGACTGAGCAAGGTAACATGACAATGCAAAACCGCATTTGGCGTACAAACAAAGCAAATTGGGATCTTTACAAAAACATTATTATAAATTCATTTCGCTTGTCTCACGCTAGTGTTACAACTGAGGAGAAGATATAGTTACAGCCAATCTGAACACTCCTAGAATCAAAGTTTTTAATACCTTAAGCACAAATCTCCTGATTTGTGGAACGACGAGTGTGGCGAGTTGAATAAAATTCCAAATGGAAAACTTTACAGCTTATAAGCTGATAAATGCTCTATGTAAAATAACTTATTAAAATAAAAGCTAAAATGTCTTGGATTAAATTATGTAATAGTTTAAATTCCCACTCTCATCAATCCGAAATTTAGAGAAAGGCAAATTGCGTAGGCAAAAAACATGGAAACACTAACTTTAAAATAGCTGAATATGTTGTGGAAGATGTTATTGGTTGTATTTCTCCACCAAGCGTGGCTCTCGAGATAAACGGCAGTTTTGTGGGAACCACACATTTTCTTACAAAAAATATATCTCTTGAATAATTAGAGGCCAACATTAAAGACAAGGGCAGCCCAGCCCCTGGTAGAGATCACAGCAGTTACCCGATGCTAAAAACCGGATTTTGTCGCGAAACTCTATTTATGTGAAATTTTTGATAATATCCTTCAAAAAGTGCAAAATTTTACTATACTGAAAGAGATCAATTTAATTTTAATTAAAAAACCAATTGAACTTCACGGTGGCGAAAATTCTGTTCGTCTAGTTGCATTGACGTCATGTATTCTAAAAACATTTGAACGGATTGTAAAGTCTTGTATTGAGTGGTATTTGGAAAACAAAAAGGAAACACCCAAAAACCAGTATGGCTTCCGCAGAAATGAAGGTACATCAAATTGTTTAGCAAAATTAGTTACTGATCTTCAGTTATCCTTCTCGGAAAATAATAATACACGGCGGTAGTATTTTTGGGCATCAAAGGTGCATATGACAGTGTGATTCTTGATAGATTAGTCTTAAAAATCGAATGCTTACGAAGCCTTAAAGACGTTGGCATAAATATTGCTAATCTTTCCAAAGATCGAAAAATTTATTGCAAAAATTTCCTAGTGTGGGTAACCCTAAAATAACTAGCTCAGGCTTGCCTTAAGGCTCAGTACTGAGTCCGACGCTTTTTAACAGATACACCAATCATTTTCACAATATCTTTGAACAAATGATATCAAAATTTTGCAATATGCAGATAATAATAATAATAATAATAATAATAATAATAATAATAATAATGATAATATTAAATTGTCTTTGTTCAAAAGGTACACTCATAAAATACAATAGATAATTGTGAAATAATTATAAAAATTTAAAAACAAATATAAACTCTGGATGACACAATACCAAAGCCCCGGAGAAGTCTAGCCACAATGCCTACTCCTACACAACCGTCGCCAAGGCATGTCAACACTCTTGCCCGCATACCAACCCAAACCCACCCTCACAACCAAGAGAGAGAGAGAGAGAGAGAGAGAGAGAGAGAGAGTCACATACACAATACTTAAGCATTACCAATGCTAATGCTGTCAAAATTATACTCCACACCGAAGATCTTAACGATAATAGATATATAACAGATATGTAGCTTTGAATTCACAGGTTGTATCCAGCACGCAGATAAACAGAACAAAACTTACAAAAAATTTAATGTTAAAATCACAAAAAATTTAAACCGCAAATCCAAGATGAATCAGTTATTAAACGCTTATATTTGTATCTAAATTTATTTATGTTATACTTCTTGAATTCTTCAGGTACAGAATTGTACAACTTAATGGCATTGTATATAAAAGATCTTCTAAATAGAGCTGATCTATGACGTGGAATTATAAACAAGCGTTTTAATCTAACATTTCTTGAATCGATTTTAGATAGCGCGATAAATTTATTTTTAAGACATGAGGAGGCATGTGCCGATGTTAATAAGGAATGAGTAAAGTTTTCTAAGTGATGTCTTCTTTGTTGCATGTTTAACCAGTTCATGTCAACAATTGTTTGTGAAACATGATTGTATTTTCTCAGATTATTTACCAGACGGCAGCAATAGATTTTAACCTTGTGTATGCGATTCACGTCATGACTATCAGTACAGGAACCGTAAATATAATCACAATAACTTAAAAAAAATTAATACCAGAGAGTCACAAAGCATTTTTATTGAATTAAATTCTAAAATGTTTCTAGAGTTATATAATAATCTCAAAGATGAATGGATTATTTTCATTAGGTTCTTCACATACAACCCTAAACCACAAATCAGAATCCAAAACAAGACCAAGATTCCTCACAGTCTGTACAAAAGATAACGGTGTACCACCGATTTCAATATTTAAATTATTTTTACACATTACTAAACTGTTTTTATTTCCAAACAACATAATAGTAGATTTACCAGCGTTTAAATTGAGATTGTGCTTCATTGATATTTTTCCTAATAGCTCCAACTCACCGTTTAAAACTCATAAAATATCGCGTGTCGTCGGCATTAGCTTGAACCTTACCGATATTGATTGATTTTAATATGGTGGAAGTGTAAATAATAAACAGAAGTGGCACTAAAATTGAGCCCTGATGCACGCGCGATAGAATCTAAAAAATTGGATATTTTATTATGACAACGTATGGCTTGTTTTCTCTCCGGCAGATACGATTTCAAAAGAGTGTAAGCCTCATCACCAAAACCATAATATTCTAACTTAGCACAAAGTAGATTATGATTTATTGTATCGAAAGCTTTTGAATAGTGAAGAAGCACAAGCACACCCATTAAACCCCCATCTACAGCAGAAATAATATTATCTAGAATACACGCGAGAACAGTAGCCGTGGTAACCTACCCGCCTAAATCCACACTGACTGTCCGATAACAAATTGTTGACACTAAAATAATTACACATTTGGTCATACAAGATTCTCTCAAATATTCTTGACAATACCAGAAGAAGACTGACCACACCTAAGTCAAAAAATGCCAAAGGATCGTTTTTATTGGGCATGGAAGTTTCCACTGCAATCCTTTAAGCTTTAGGAAAAAATACAGACTTGGAGACTACTTCTCTGGCTTCACTGTGAAGCCAGGGAAGTAGTCTCTAAGTCTGTATGTAGCATGGACCAGTTTCACTAAGTAAGGGCAACAACAATCAATTAATTTAGGAAAAAAGCTTTTCTCAATGCAGCAGTTAATATTATGTAAGATATATTCATCGATACAGGGGCTGCAATATTTTATCATAATTAGAAAGATCTTATCAATACCATACGCGTTTTAATTTCTTTCAGTTAAGATATAATTAACCTAACTGACTATAGAAAAGGGAAATTGAAAATTATTACCGGCCTGGCATACATTGCTGTCAAAATGTTGTATTATTTGTCTACAATCAGTTGAACAATTCTGTTGAAAAGTTCAAAAAATATACTTATGAGTTCAGGATCAGCCATACTGTTAAGTATTGTAGCTTGTTTGTTTTGCACGTGAATATTAAGCTCACGCAGAGCAGACCATTTACCGGGTGCATTACCATTTTTTTAAATGAGATCGAGATATGCTTTTTCCCCCTCTATGCCAGAAACTGAAAAGTTATTAAGCTATTTATAAGCCTTCCAATTGTTGTCAGATATTGTCTGCTTAAACTTTTGTATGGCCAAATCTCGCCAAATCATTATAAGCTTGACATTTCCTGTTAGCCAGGGAGCCTTGCGCTTACTCACTCTTACTTGTCTCTCGAGAGCATGCCTGTTGAAAGTCGAAATAATGAATAAATTTAAAGTATCAATTTTCATATCAATATCATCTTATAATAGTATATTGGTATTTGAAATAAATATTGGATCTATGAGTGTACCGGTGCCTCCCGCAATTCTGGTAGGTTCGTTTAGTACTTGCACCAAGTTATATGATTAAAAACGTAAATCCAAAGGATTGCCTAAGTTATAAAAGTTTACATTAAGATCACCTACACAAATTATCTCGTCAACAGTAGAGAGAATAGCTGAGAGAATATTGTCAAAATCGTTGATAAGGTGATTTACATTATTATTTGATGATCTGTAAAAAGAGCCAATCGCAATGGTTCTGCGTTGTAATTTTAGTCTTAAGAATATAAATTCAAGATTTTTATTAACGGCAGAGTCAAAACTAATAATAGTATATTTACCTACCAGTAGTATTGTCTTTGCGAATCATACTATAAGCAGAAATAGACGCAATAGCCAAGTCAACTCTTTCACTTAACCAACTCTCAGTCACTACAATTTAATTAAAATCATTATCCTGCACCACAATAAAAAAATCTTCAAAGTGGTTAACAAAGGGCTAATATTTACATGTGAAATCTTCATCTATATTTTTTAATTATATATCATATCTAATCTCTAACTAATCTCATAACTCTCTCATTTACAAGTGTTCCGACGTTACGACACTATATGAACCTAAGTATTGAACTACAGCAGCAGACAAAACAAAATAATATTAATATTACACAAATCTAGAGAAAATAAAAGTATATAAAACGAGTGCACTCTCTTCCCTCCCCCACCAGAGCGCGCGAGAAAAATCAGAATAAGCTAACGGCAAATAATAACTAACTAACCTAAAAATGAACGTTGCTGTAATCAATATGGAAAGATGAATTGTTTACAAAAATTTACACAAAAACAAATGATATCCAACGTTGTAGAAAGATTATAACTCTTTGTCAATTACAGAGAAGATCTTATAAAATACTCATACAAATTAAATTACAAAAGCTACATACTTAAGCCATAGTGTAAACTAACAGCAGCTCATCTCAAAAAATATAGGCATATATACAAGCAAAATACAAAAATTAAGTAAATTGAATGATGTATATGTACACAAATGCACACATAACACAGAGCTGCATAAATATGTATACCAATATGCACCAATCCCACTGTATAATCCACTCTGTTTTATAAACAACAATAGTAATATAATTTAATCATTCGCAAAATTATCCTACACATCTCGCAGATAGTAAGCTAAATAGTATGAAAATCTAAAGTACTAAAAACCGGTATTGAAAAATATAAACAGTCCATTATTGAGTGAAATATATCTGACAAGATATAAAAAGTCTGGACGCAGCAAGTGCATTATGGAAGTGAATTTTCTTAAAATGTTTTTAATAGAAAATATGTCTCTTTAATGCAAGCAGGAATCAATTTGGTCACCGGTATAATCTATATAGTAGGAACAATGTACCATATTTTACCAACATAACTTTTTTGAAAATCTACAAACATTTTCCGAAAATAAACTTAAAACATTTCCGAGAAAACTCGTTTCTTAGCTGACGAACCTTAGGTTAATAGCGTTATTGCATTTTGAAGCGTTTAATGAAAATTCGCTACTAAAACGAACTTACTGCGTCTCGATTTTTTTTACAAACATGCATCATATTTCGATGAAAAATGCAAAAATGCAATAAGAAATATTAAAAAAAAATGTAGGTATCACCAACGACTTATGGGCCATCCTATGGTTGTCAAAATAATTTTATAAGATGCAGCTCAAAACACCCTATAGGCAACGTATACAATTTTTTTCTCGTATCTTGCATAATAACAATTATATTGAGCTTTACCGTAGAAATGCGTCACACTGTATATATGTAAACAGAAAGTAAACCCGCATATGGATTCTAGGAGGCCTAGTTTTCGCTCATTTGAAGAATTTTTTTTAGAATTCAAAGCCGCGGTCTCCTCATTAAAAAATATTTTCTACGAAAATTTGCTAAAAATTATAGACTCTTATACCATAAATTTAACTAAAACTACTTCCAAAGCATCAAAGAAAGTGTCTATTTGAAATGAATTTTCTGGAAATATTTTGTTAAAATGAAAGCCAATAATGGTTTAAGCTGAAACTTAACGGTTTGCAGAACACTCTTTACAAAATCCGTATTTGTTTCAGGTTCTTTGCCTAAATGTTACCAATTTTGACGTTTCAAATCGCGACTTTTTACGTTTTGAGGAAAATCCCATTTTTTTAAATGTGTCTAACTTTTTTTTCTAAAAACTTACAGACCTAAATTTTGATATATATATATATATATATATATATATATATATATATATATATATATATATATATATATATATATATATATATATATATATATATATATAAATTGAAACTGACCCTGGATATGGGTTCAGGGGGACTAGTTCGCTCTCATTTGAAGAAAGTTTTAGTAAATTCAAAAGTCGAGATCTCCTCGTTAGTGATTTTTTAAAAGAAAATTCCCTAAAACAAGCACTTGTAAAGCCACGGGAAAAGTCTAAGGCTGTAGTAAATATTGAACCGTTTCACTAAGTTAGGGCAAGAACAAACAACCAGATATGCTCTTCAAATTAAATTAAGCCTTAAAACTTTCATCTCCTCTTTATCAAATTATTTTTTATACAAAAACTCGCTAAAAAATTCATCGGAATAACAAAAATCATATTAGATAACTGTTAAGTGAAATAAGACTTAAAAGAAATGATAAAAATCGAAGTCACTAACCAGGATTAGAACGCGTCCTCTGGGAATCGATTATTACGATCACTGTACACCTAGCCGACTGATCTACGCACTATATGCATTTACCAGCAGGAATATCGTATTGTTCAAGGTTTTACAATTTACATAAATCCTTTTTGATTTACGATGGATTTTTTGGTTATATTTTAACTAAATCTAGAAAAATAACGACTAAGACACATATCTAGGAGCTTGTTAGTCATTTCTTGTAATATTTTTTACTCACATTCTGATCAATAAATTTTAACATTTTTATCTTTCTTGAATCAGATTTAATTAATAAAAAAGTAATTTACCTCTAACTTTTTTGTCCTTTGAGATAGAAATCTGAATTTTGGTACGTAGGATACTCTTCATGAAACTAGCGTACTAAATTTGGTTGCCCTCACTTTATTATTTCCAGAATCATAATTTTTTTTTCGAAAGAAAACACAACATTTTCCGGGAAAACCTGGTCCGATTATCCTGACTAACGAACTTGTCCAGGCCACTTTCAAAAGAAAGATATTTGCCAAATTTGATTAAATCGGACCATTATTTTTTGAGTTATCGGTGTGATACATATATATATATATATATATATATATATATATATATATATATATATATATATATATATATATATATATATAAACATATAAAAACTGAAAGTGACCCTGGATATGGGTTCTAGGGAGCCTAGTTCGCGGTCATTTGAAGAATTTTTTTCAAAAGTCGGGATCTCGTCATTAGTGAATTTAAAAAAAAATTCACTTAAAGCAACCTTGAAAATCAACATGTATAAAATCAATCAATCTTGATATACATAAAACAAATTCGATAAGTGAGTTAAATTTAACACAAAGAGATATCATCACTTGGTGGGCATATAAATTAGAAATTATAGTTCTACCAGTGTAATAAATAATATAATATATGAAGTAAGCAAGAACTCTATATTTTAAACTTTCTACATCACTTACGGTTTCCAAGTGTATTTTATTACCATCTTTCACAGTGTATATGCTTCCATTCCAACTCGACACGTTTTCTCTCTCCAGATGACTTTTGTATTTATACAAAACAAAGCACATATGATGAATATTTAACTGAATTAAATCAGGCAATCAAGAATTTTTAAGTTTACTTTTTCCAAAACGATTTTAGTTTATCTCAAAAAACATCAGCAGTTATGATCTTCATAAGACACAAAACCCCAACACAAGAAAGTGCTATACTTGACAGTGAATGCATCCCGTAGCGAACTAGCTACAAATATCTGGGACTTATTCTGGACAAAAAACTATCATGGAAACAACATAACAGCATAATATAGAGACTTTGGTCACCAATGGAGAAAAAGGTCTGAACATAATATAATATACAATGAAGAAAAAGTTTGGTGCTAACCGTGGCGATGAGGTTTTATAAATACACACTCCATTATCGATTATGCCTCAGTCTTTTATGGTTCAGCATGTTCGACCTGCCTGAAAAAGATAAATAAACTGCAGCATAAGGCGTTGCGATTTTCGCACGGTTTAATGAAGTCAACACCCATAGAATCCATATTGAAGGTAGGTTACAAACCACCGCTAAACATAAGAAGACTATTTTTGGCAAGCAAATTATTATTTCATCACATGGACTAAAAAAATCTAAATTTTATAGCTAAAATTAGTGACTAATACTAAAGATCTGTCTAATAAATACACGCAAAAGAAAAATTCTCCTCCGCTAGCCGAATTATATTTGGAAACCCACAATATCTTGAACCACACTGTCGTTACTCCAGAGTTCGTTTTCGGAAGCAAATATGAAGCTCCTTTTTATAAATATGCTAATAAAGTAATTAAACACATAACTGATAGCATAAATAGACAACAAGTAGAACTATCTACAGATGGTCCAAAAAAGGAGATAAGGTAGGATGTGCAGTATATTGTCCTAAAAATAATGTGTCTCATATGTATAAGTTACAAGCAACATTTTTCATTTTTACAGCAGAAGCCATAGCAGTGTGTGTGTGTGTTGCATGACGAGATGGTTTTGAATGTTTCATTCATCAACCACAGCCTTTTATCCTAGCCATAGCAGTCATCAAAGCCCTAGAAAGAAAGGTAAATAAAGTAAGGATGATAAATAGATCATTGTTACAGATTCAACAGCGTTACGCAAAGCTATAAAAAACTCAACAAGTAATATTTACAAAAACCCGTTAATCTGTATTATAATCAACTTACAAATATATATGAAAGAGAAAGGCAAAATGTCGTATTCTCTTGGATTAAAGGACATTCAAACAATCAGTGCAATAATAGTGCAGATAAAAATGCTAAACGTGCAGCATTAGAAGGAACAAACATTCACAACAAGAATTTAACTGCAGACTACTAAACAATTTCCAACAACATAGCAGCAGAGAAATGGAGAAACCACTGGCTTAATAATACACAGTCGTCTTCTAGCCAGCTTTATTTGATTCTACCTGAGATAATTCCAAAGGCCATATACCGAAAACTAGAAACCCAGATACCCCTACATCTCACATGTGAGAAGGTCGATTGGTCAAGGCTACTTCAAAGCACATATTCATAAGATGAGGATAAGGGACAACCCATTCTGTTATTATGATGGGACAAGTATCTGTAATCTTGACCATATTTTTTTTCAGTTGCCCAAAATATAATCAACAACGAACTTTATTGTTTATAAATCTATTAAAATGAGGTACAGAACTACCTACAAACATAACAACTGTTCTATACAACTGTTGGATATAACATACGCCTAGGAATTATGTACGTCATATGCACATTTATTAAGGATGCCAAACTATGTGAAATTATGTAAGGTTATACCCCACTAGTTTAGTTATTTAATTTCAAGTCTTACTTATATTCCTGTATTTACTAATATCAATAAGTAACACGTATGTAGTTTTAATGTCATGTAAACTATTTTGTTCATCGTAGCGTTGAAATCCCTCATTCCGTGGTCCAGTTGTAGTGTTACAAAGTCGTCTTGAAGGACCCCTACACGTGAAAATATCTGCCTTGTCTCTTCCTTACTTTGAAAGTATAATAATAGTTGTAATAATGATGTACATGTGAATCGTAATGTCTATACCGGATATACGAAGCTATTATGTTGTATTGTGTCCGTGGCCAAATGAGTTAATTCTCGAGGCTAATCAAATCGAAAAAAAAAACATCTCCTAATATGGATTTGTTCAAAATTTTGCGTTATTATGTTTATCGGTAAATACAGGCAGGCCATTAAAAAATAGTAGCGGCTCGTGCCTTAATGCATTGGGGGTGCGCAAGAAAAAAGTTCGGGACGCAGCAAGTGCGTTAGTGAATTTTTATTAAATGCTTCAAATTTTAAGAACTCAAGTTTCTACGAACTTAGAAAGTTGAATTGTGGTGTATAGTAGGGTCTTATCAAGGGCAACATCTTCACCAAATTTCATCAAAATAACTTTGTAATTTTCGGAGAAAACTTTTTTTTTAAGAGAAAAATCAAAATTTGAATAACTCAATTTTTTAAAAATGTAGAAAGTTGAATTTTAGTGTGTGGTAGGGTCTTTTACAAGGAAACATATCTGCCAAATTTCATTAAAATAACTTTGTATTTTGGGAGAAAAAGATTTTTTTTAAACAAAACTCAAAATTTTCCCGGAAAACCTTATCCGGTTTTCCTGAAGGATTGAACCTTCACTATAGAATCTGTATTTATACTGTCTGATCTAAACTGATCTCAAATATTGCTTTCTAAAGACTTTATCAAGCGACTAAATGGTAAAATAAAAGTAGAATTCTTAAAGCCTGTCGTGCTTAAGCTTTGTTCGAAAATGATCTAACCTTGTAAGCAATATTTCCACCACATGGCGGTATTGAATTCAGTATACCCTTAAATTAGTTTGTGTTCAGTAACATGCTATTATGTTAATTAATAATTAGGGTGATGATCACTTCAATAGGGATACAACAATTATCATAGATTATCTGTGTGTCAATCAATTCTATTCAATTGTTTTGAAATACCACTATTGAAACTCTCGCAAGCCCCCAAGAGATTAAATGAAATTAATACTGTCAGCTAGTACTATGAGGCAGCTTTTCGGTAAAAAAAACATATTTTGTTAAGAGATATTTTATTAAAATTTTAAGACTATTAAATTCAGAATCACAGAAAATTGTTTAATTAAAAATTGCATGCCACTATGTTGATCATCTACAGTAGAATGGTTTGGTTAGCTATTGGCTGCAAATTAATATAAAACACTAATCTAACGAATGAAATAGAAATTTATTAATTTTTTGCTTACATGCGGCATTGAATAACTATATTCAGTTATGAGTGTAAAACGCATTGCATTTTGCTAAAGGTGGAATAAATGATAAAATAGACAAAGTATTAAAGTAATTAGTAAAAAAATAACTAAAAAAAAACACGAAGTTTTCAAAAAACAAGCAAACAAATAGTTTTTCAACAAACTGTGGGAAACATATCTCAACTTGTTTAATCAACGAGTTCCCCATTTAGCTCCATATACACTCTGTCGATAATGTAACGCATAGATTCAATAAAATTGAAAGTGATCAATTATTAAGGAACATCCAAAAAACAGGTCGATTTTTATTTTCAAAAAAACAGGTCGATTTTTATTTTCAAAAACTAACTTTTTGGTATAAAAATCGTACCCCTACCGTTATAGCTCTTCAAGGGGTAGCTACTCTTTCGAAATTTTTAAGTTGGATGGTAGGTAGTGTGATACATCTTTTTAAAATGGATCCAATTCTCTCTTCAGCAATATCCATTTTTTGGAGGAAGAAAATAAAGTGAGTAATAACATTTTTATTATCAGTAACACAAGTGAAGACTATAAAGAATTACATAGTTCCGTCTTATCTAATAAAATATTCGAAATTCCCGTCTTCTTGTGACTGACAATATCGCAGAAGGTCAGCAAATTCTTATTTTTAATTCGGAAAATACCTGGTTCATTTTTGAACACCACATTCTTTAAATGACCCTAAAAAAATCAAGAATAGTTAGGTCAGGTGATCTTGCTGGTCAGTTGATTGCACCAGGCCTGCCAATCCATCGGTTGGGAAATTGTTGATCCAGATTCTTTTAAGCGCTAACGTCCTAATGCGCAGGGGCACCATCTTTTTGATACTGCAAGTTATGATTTTCCATGTGTCTCTATCACAGAATAAGTTCAATAACGTCGGAATAATATATTGCTGTAAAAATTCTAGATATCGTGGTCTATTTATAATTCCATCAAAAGAGTATGGACATGTAATCCTACTCCTAATAGTTCCCGCCCAAACATTTACATTTTGTGGATATTGTGTGTGATTCTGCCGCATCCATCTTGGATTTTCGCTTGCCCCATATCTGCAGTTTTGACGGTTACCTTCTCTATGTAGGGTAAAGTCCCCTGTGGGTCCGGGGACTAACTAAAAGAAAAGGTCCAAGATGACTCCTGCCTTTTGTAAGAGGCGGCTAATCGGAGTAGGTAGGTGGTAGTAGACTTTTCCTATACGTGATAGTAAAGGTTTTTTTACGCCCGAGGAGGTACCACCCCTTACATCAAGAGGCGGGTGAAGTCCCAACGGACGTTTCCAGTTCTGGTGTATGAGTCGGTTTCCCTCATAAATAAAAATGATGATGGCTCTTTCATGTACAAAAGATTCCGGAGATAAAATACCCCTCCATTTGGATCTCCGGTAGAGGGGTGTTCAGGGGTGTGCAGGGGGCGCCGGCATCAAGATTTAACACATCCTCGAATATATGTGGCCTAAATTCTAACCTGAACTCCGTCCACCATTTTCTCTAGACTAATTGGCTCCAACTCCTCTTCCTCACCGAAACCCAAATGAGTGCCAAAACAGCCACTAATCACCTTAATTTCCCGGGGTATAGGATTATTACTTCCTTTAGATTGCATGGTGGTGTGTGCGCATACTTCTGTAGCAATCTACCCTACACCAGAATTTAGAAGCTGAAAGAAAAGGCATACTTTGGATGAAACTCTCTTACAGGGCTGCAACTAAATTCATCTGTTGCATTTACCAGTCACCTTCTGACAACAACATTGTCCAGCTCTTCGACTACCTTTCTGAAATAACCGACCATCTGATTTCTTAATATCTTCCCTCGCATCCCAACACACACCTCAAATCCCTCGGATCTCCTCTTACTACAAAACCTGAATGCTATAAGACATCATCAGTCACCGTCGCTCAGACCACGACATGGTCTGACCTATTCAGCCACTCAGAAGCCCTGGTTCTCTAAATCCTGTGACAAGACCAGTCTTGAAAAGGTCAAAGCTCACAAAACGCTTCTACACAATCCCAGTCAAGAAAACCGTCAAGCATTTAACGACGCAAGAAACCGCTATGTCCCCATTCTTCCTGAGGCAAAAAAAAACCGTTCAATAATCACATCAAAAACAAAGTCCTCTCAAGCTTCAACAGTAGCAGACCCTTCTGGACTCTTGCTAAATCTATTGGGAATACTTTCTGCAAGAGCACGTTCCCACCTCTTGTTTCAGTGGATGAAATTGTTTCTACCGCCCTGGGCAAGGCTGAACTTTTTGCTTCGTTGTTAGCCGGCAATTCTACTCTCAACCCAGCTCCAAATGTTCAACCACCAAAAGTCCCCAATGTCGTGCATAAAATGACGGACATCATTTTCAAAACTAAAAAGGTACGAAAGATGCTCTCTTCTCTTAATACCAGAAAAGTCTCTCGCCTTGACGAAATCCCAGTAATTGTTCTCAAAGTATGCGCACCAGAACTTGCTCCTGTCCTGACTCGTCTGTCTCAGACATCTTACAATAGAGGCATTTCCCTAGTAACTGGAAAACTGCTTGAGTACAACCAGTCCCCAAGAAAGGATCTAAAGCGCTTCCTAGCAACTACAGGCCTATTTTTCTCCTTTCAGTCTTCTCTAAAGTGATGGAAAAGTATATAAACACCGAATGACTAAAATTTCTTGAAAAACACAGTTTAATTTACGACAGGCAGTATGGATTCTGTCAGCGCAGATCAACTGCCGACCTTCTTTTCTTTGTCACCCATTATTGGAGCAAGTCTATGGAGCTACACGATGAATCCTGGATTGTCTCTCCAGACATATCCAAAGTATTCGACTAGGTCTGGCACGCAGCGATGCTTAACAAACTTGCGGCCTATGGCCTACCACCAAAACTCTGTACCTGGACAGCAAATTTCTTCTCCAACCGGAGCATTTCTGTTGTCGTGGATGGACATTCCTCTAAACTGCATCCAGTTAAAGCAGGAGTCCCTTAAGGTTCAGCTTTAGCCCCTACTTCGTTTCTTCTCCACATCAATGACCTCTTCTCTAGCACATCCAGCTCAGTCCACAGTTACGTGGATGACAGCACCCTCCACTCAAATATACAATATTCTAAGCCTGTCTCTTTAGCCCAATTAGATGAGGATGGCAGACTTATGAAGGATTCTGTATCTGTGGATCTCCAAAAATATTAGACTGGGGAATTAGAACTCTTGTACAATTCAACTTCACCAAATCTTAGTCTTGCTTTCTATATCATAAGAGATACACCATCCCTAGACCCATCACAATGAACAACCAAGTTATTCAAAGTAATGAATCCTTTTCACTTGTTGGCATTTCTGTGGATCGAAATCCTAATTGGTACCAACATGTCATATCAATTGCAAAAGCGGCTACTAATAAATTAGGTTTCCTCTTCCGGGCTCGCAAATACTTTACACCAGCTAATCTCTATACCTTATATACTTCACAAATAAGACCAAACCTCGAATACTGCTCTCACATTTGGGGTGCCGCTGCCGCTTCTACACTCGCTATCCTGGACTCCATTCAGAAGGGAGCTATACTTCTCATCGGTAACTCTACCCTCACCCAAAGGCTGCCATCCCTTGCCCACCGACGTGCCGTTGGTGACCTCTCTCTCTCTCTCTTTTATAGTTATCTGCCGGGCACTGCTCGGAGGAGCTTTCTTCCATAGTTCCTCCACCTGCTGCCCCCAACAGATCTACCAGGGGAACAGAGTTAGTGCACCCTTTTACTGTCCAAGTCACCAGACATAGAACATCTTGGTATGCCCGCTCTTTTGTCCCGAGGACTTCCAAGTTGTGGAAGTCCTTGCCGGTACATGTTTTTCCTTCTCCCCCGAACCTCCAGGGCTTCAATTCCATAATTAACAAGTTGCCTCTTTCCTCATTGTCGACACCTATGGTACGATAGTATTTAGGCAGGGAGCCCTCGTGGTGTGTTGTTGAAATAAAAATAAATAAAAAAAAAAGTAGATTAATTTTGTTGAATGCAGATTTATATAAGCTTTCCTACAATATTAGACCTTTATGAAGTAAAGTGAGTAGCAGAAAAGTTACAGAGATCGAAAATATGTATTTTAAATCAATGACTCTGAGTTGAAAAACTATTGAACTACAGCGCCTAATTTGATTTAAATTTGGGATCATCTTTATACATCAACAAACAAATGGTTGCTTTAGTGCAGCTGCAATTTTAGAATTATAATTTCTGTTTGATATGCAGGATATTTTAACTTGCGGCCAACAACCTGTATGTTTTGAAGTTGTAGAACGCAGATTTAATGAGCGTTACTGCTACACCACATTTGAATAGAGTATAGCAGTAGTCACAGAGCTCCAACATTTTTATTGGAAGGCTAATTAAGTCTTTAAATTGTCGACCAGTGCTCAATTGGATTAGATGTCCGCTGACTACTCTTCGAAGTTATTTACATCCGTAACAAGACCAATCTAAAAAACAAGATCCATAATTGTTCGTTTATTTTTAATGGTATTAGAATTCAAGTGAGGTCTTATTTTACTATACTTATATTCAGTCATAACTAGACTTAGTCTATATGATGCAATTCTGAGGAACCTATTTCGAACACTCTCCAATCGATACTCTATACGTACTATAAAACGAATTCTCGACAACCGGTGCATATTCCATACTCGGGCAAACGAACATGCAATATAAAAAGTCTTATTGAACGCAAAAAATGTCCCTCGAGAAATAGTGAAAAGTCTTTGTAAACTTTACAACTATGTGATGACCAAACCTTAATTTACATTCTGATACATCTCCCAGGTCGTTAATTTTATCCACTCTCATTATATGTTCATATTTATAACGATGGTAAGACTTTCAATTTTTTTTTTAACGCGAATTAAGGCACATAGAACCCTATCCAAGATCCGTTTTTTACATGTATATGTAATATATATATATATATATATATATATATATATATATATATATATATATATATATATATATATATATATATATATATATATAGATTTTGTAAGAAAAACCTGAAGTACGTCTTGTAAGGGGGACAACTTTTGACGCAAAAAGTATAGCGCAAACTTTACCCTCCTAAGCGGGGCTGTCATCACTTTTTTTTTTCAAATGGGAATACGGGTCATGTAATAGCTCATTGAAACGAGCTTTTTATGCCCTTGAAATTTGGAAATTTTATTAAAAATTATTTTAGTTCATTTATTTTCTATTGATCTTTAAATAAATGTACTTACATGACTTAGGAAATATCATTTTTCTTTCATATTTTTTTTATAACGCATAATCAATCTAAAGTTATTTTTTGAAATATAAACGCTTGAAAACTCTACATTTTTCACCATGAAAAATAGATTTTTAATCAGAGATTGACTCAACTTGTAAAAAATTTAACTTTTAACTTTATAACACAGTTAGGCAGTATTTATCTTTTAATTTCGATTAATGTAATTTACTTTTTATTTTAACATAAAACTGCTACTCAGAATGGCATTCTGCACAATGACACGGAAGTCTCACAAATTGAATCTAAGGAGAATAGAGTAACTTAATTATTTTATAAGCGATAATGGAAATTTAGCCAGGCAAGATTATCTTACTCGATTTTCCTTTCTCTAGTATTTGCCTACTACCAGACCTAGGGAGCATTAAGAGGATTTGTAATACTCGTACTTAAGTGTTCAGAATTGTAAATACCTTTGCAGTGTTAAAACAGCATTTTATGTGTTACGACTTTAATGAAGTCGTTGGGGAACTCAAACACATTGAAAGACGTTTTTCGGTATGCAAACTTTTATTTTGCAGGTTAGAAATATTGACCCCCGTCTTCCATTCGCTTAGTGTCACAGTAAAATCAGACACGTCGGTGCAATCTAAAAGCTTATTCGTTCTGGCATGAGGACGATAACAAACTAATTATTCAAAAAATTACTGAAATTACATTTCCATCAACTAATTCTTGTTGTCCATCGTTAGATAAATAATATCTTTTACAAAGTCTGCCATCTATCTGTATTCTGAACGCCTGCATACAGTTGCCAGGAGCCTTTCTAAAATGATTGGTCCAACACGTAATTGGTCTTCCCTGCTTCGTTTGTTAGCGCGAAGTTCCCATTCTATGAGTCTCCTAATTTATCACCCGTCTTTTATTTGACTGGGTCAACTTCATTTAGCCTTGATATTAGTTCAGCGACATCCATCACTTCAGTTTTACGATGCAAATCTTTACTTCTGGTAATGTTTGGTAAAGACATATCAAGCATCGATCTTTCTCTCCATGTTTCGTCGTACTATTAAAAACTTTCCAAAAAATAAATCGTTTTCTGTAGCAATAAGAATCGCTGGTTGTAAATTTGCTGTCTTGCTCTATTAAAACTATTTTTCAGCTTTAGGTACACAATTAGAGCGAAAAACAATATATTACATTCATCATAACGTGCGATAAACCATTTGTGTCCTAACATGATGTCTTACGAAACTTATACACGGTTATCATTGTGACAGCCTTTGTTATAGTTGGTTTCCCAAGTAAACAAAACAAAATTTATGATAAGCGTCGACAAGTACATTTTGGAGAACAAAATTCACAACATTTTTTCTTCAGCCTAATAACTCTCCCTTGGTTAATCAAAGAATGAAAAGAAAGTATATAGAAATTATATATAAAGTATATATATATATATATATATATATATATATATATATATATATATATATATATATATATATATATATATATAGTTACAGTGTGTCCCCGGATTGACGCATAAATAGGTGAAAAAGACTGTAATTTTTTAGTTAAAACTTCATTTTCTGGGAATAAGCCCTTCTTGAATAAAAAATAAGTTTTGTCAAAATTTTAATTTCCCAAAATCAAGTATGTCTTGGAAATTTACAGAAAATCATTTTTCACACGAGTAAAGTGCCCTTTGTATAGGAGATACGAAAAAGGTTATTAAAAAAATGATCGGAAACAAAAACTGAGTAGGAATACAAAATTTTAAAATCCTAGGCCTACATTGATATTTTCAAATTTTGAAAGTAAGTGTATGCCATGCAAGAAAGACGAATAAAATAATGTTTTGACAGTTGTCAAAAATAGTTAATTGTAATTATTGTCGTATCAGTGCTCTAAAACTGATCCGAACTTAACTGTGGAATATAAAAAAGTTATGTTTACTATAACAGAACGAATCTACATAATTCAGTGTTATGGAATTGGTAAATTATATATTTCAGAGGTTATCAAACTATCTTATTTGAAGTTTCCGAACATTGTGGTCTAATCTACAGTATCCAGACTGGTTAAAAAACGTGCCACTAACGGTACTGTACATAATATACCAAAAAAGAAGAACTTTGATGGAGATTATGTAGGTACTGTGGTAGAAACGGATTCATTACACGAAAAGCCTCAAGCTGTCACTAAAAAAGCGGTACGAGTTCGAGGAGACTCGCATTAGCAAAACGCATTTTTAACGCGTCGATCCGGGGACACACTTTATATATATATATATATATATATATATATATATATATATATATATATATATATATATATATATTTGTGTGTGTGTGCATGCGCGTGTGTGTGTGCGTACAGTCTGCAGCAAAATTATGGAATACATTCGTTAAAATTTGGGGGATCTGTGTTTTCATGAAATGCTCGGACACGTCAATTCTAGTTTTCAAATATACACCTTTATTGCATAAAATTTACATTTCTTCCACTCCTGCTTTTCAAATATGACGTCAGCGACATTTTAATGACAAACAACTTTTTTGATAGATTATTGCATTGTCTACAAGGTACCATCACCATCAAAATTTTGATATCTCATAATTTTCGAATGAAAGTCATTTACGGAGTATAAAACATGAACTTTTTTCAAAACAACGATCTAAATTACGGACGCATCAAGTGCGTTATGGCAGCAAATTTGTATTAACTGCGTCAAAATTTGCTATAAACCTAGCAAGTTGAATGATAGAGTGTTAGATGAGAAGGCCTTTAGAACTTACCAAATTTCATCACAATAACTGTGTTATTTTCTGAGATACAATTTTTCATATAAAACAACTTTTATTTTTTTACAAAAACTGGTCGGATGAGGCTGGCTAGCGGTTTTAATAAAATTAAGATATGTGTCACGTTTTGTTCAAATCAGTTAGGTATTTTTTATTATCGCTCGAATATATATATATATATATATATATATATATATATATATATATATATATATATATATATATATATATATATATATATATATATATGTATGTATGTATGTATGTATATTTTTGGTTTTGGGTTCTATGGGACCCAATTCGGGCTCATTTGAAATAATTTTTGCAAAGTCTCACCAGCGATACTTCTCTATTAGCGAATGTTTTTAAATAAAGATTCGCTAAAAGAACCAGAATTTAAAGTATCGTGTCCTTTAAATATAGTGTTCGAAATGCAATCCACTGACTTGACAATAAACAAATCTGTTGACACATTCCTCTTGTACATTGCGAATGATATCAGGGCTAATTCGACTCATTTCATACCTAATTCAATTTTTCAAATCTTTAAGGTTATTTGGTTTGTTGACATAGATCTTTTATTTTAATAAAAAGACGTTAATCTCCAAGATAACCAGATTTTCTCTCAGCATGGTTGAGCGCCTCCCCGTTATCACGTACGAGTACACGGTTTCTTAGATGCTCATTTTCCCTGATCATGGATAGGTCGGAGAGGTCTCATCAAATGGCCAGCTAGGTAGCCCGACCCAACCCCTTTGGATTTCTTTTTGTGGGGCTTAAACTCTAAGGTTTATGGTACACCACCTGAATATCTTCAAACGCTTCCAGAACGAATCGTCACAGATATCCGTGTGATCACGCCAGAAATGTTGAAAAACGTTAGACAAGATTTTAATAATCGAATGTACTATTGTATGGAAGTTGGGGTAAACATTTTGAAAACTACATTTGTCAAATTAAATAGATTTTCATAACGACTTTTGTTTCCTTTCACAGCAATCTAAGTCTGTATATATGCAACTGTATATATGCAACTTTCCTCGAGTGTGGGATCTAGGCGTCCTAGTTTACGCTTAACCAGAAAGATTTTTTTAGAGTCACAAGATCGTGATCTCGTCAAAAGCGAAATTTTTACACGCAAATTTGCTAAAAAATGTTTTCCACAAATATTAGAAAGAAAAATAAGAACATTCTCAAAACATATTATTTTTATAAGAATTTTTGACGAATTTCATTAAAAAAAAGTTCATTGAAACCTTGCTGAATATTTTTTTACACCAAAACTCTAAATAATTTTTGCTATCAAAAAAGTATTTAACAAAACTTTTGTAAATTTTCTATATCATAAATATTTGATACATGAAAATTCGCTTTTAGAATAAATTAAAAATTATACAGTCTGATCTAAATATAGACGCAGAGACTTTTTCTGTAGCTTCACAGAGAAAATTCGTTTACCGGACAATATTATAAATAGCGAAACCAGAAGGAGAGAAGAACAGAAGCACTTCGGAAGTCACAGACAAAGTATTAACGTCTGTTTAATGTATGGAGCGGTTTCATCAAGTAAGGATGACAACAATCTGATCTACTATTAGAAGTGAGTTAAGTCTGAAAAGTCCTCATTTCCACATTGGTAAATTTTTCCTACAAAAATTCTTAGAAAATTATTGAAATTACCTAATCTGATCAGATGTTAAAATTAAAAAATTGGAGGAAAGAACTTTTTTCTTAAGTGTTCAGTCACTACTGGGTTTGAACTCCCCTTTATTTTATCATATAGCTCATAAATCGGCGTCGAATTCAAATTAAAATTCAAAAACTTTATTTACCATTTTATGGTGCACGCAATTTACAATGCAGCCTCTAAATAAGCTTCTATACTACTGTTAATAGTATTGTGCTATTTATCGGATGTTTTGTTCACAACAAGGGGTGGCTCTAGCGGCATATTGACCAAAGCGGCTACGCTTCACATCCACGCTTCAAATGCCAGGTGAAACGTAACGACGGTTAGATAACCATACGTAAGGATTTAGTTATTTGTGATATGCAAGGTCTATTTTGCATGCATTTTTCAAAAACATATTATTCATATGTAGAAATATAACTGTTGAAACATAAATGTAGGGTCTTGCTGAAGACATTCGATGCAATATTTACCACACATCAAGCGCATAAGTTCCAGATTCTTGGTTTAAAGATCACCCATTTTTACGTTTTAAATCGTCACTTTGACATTTTAGAAGAAAAGCTATACAATTTCCAAATTACTTTTTCTCGTATCTTGACCTTTTTGTACAAAGATTAATTAATATTTCTCTGTAATATTCGACAGATTTTGTATAAAATCCATACATACATACATATTTTGGTCTTGCGTGCTTATTTTACCGACAGAGCGACCAAAAATATTTTTCTTTTAACCTACAGATTTTAATTTTGGTATATAATACACTTTTCATAATAGAAACCTGCCTACTAAATTTGGTGATTATAGCTTTATTATTTTCGGAGATGCAAAAGCAAACCCAAAATTTTCCCGGAAAAACTGACACGATTTTCCAGGTCCTAATTTGCGCTCATTTGAAACATTTTTTTCAAAATTCAAAAGTCGCGATCCTATGGATATATTTTTTCTCCTTAAATGCACTAAGAATATAACAGCACTTAATAGAAGCCTGGACGCAGCAAGTGTGTTATGGTAGCGCATTTCCCTAGAAACGATATAGATATTTTTACGCAAATTATATATGCAACCTGGGTCTTTCAGGGGTAAGAACGTGTGCCTCTGAACCGACCGGTACTGGGTTCGATCCCAGGATTCGCCTTTCACTTTTTCAGTACAAAGTGTAACATTAACATCAACCGAGGTTCTGGCATTGTATCTGAGTAAGTTGAATGTCGGCACGTTCCGCCCTTCGGAGGGGACGTAAAGCCGTCGGTCCCGTGTACATGCGATGTTGGACACGTTTAAGATCCCGACCCTCCTTACAGAAAGGCAGGGGTTCGGGAAGATTTTCAGGATAGTGAGATGAGACTGCTCCCTGGCGTCGGTGATTAGCTATAGTCGTGAAAATAGGCCGACGTTAAAGAAACAAAACATACACACGCAAATTATATATATATATATATATATATATATATATATATATATATATATATATATATATATATATATATATATATATATATATATATATATAGTTAAGTTAAAACGAAACCCTTTGGCCTAGTCGATCACAACCAGTCATCATAAGGAAAGTGCAATGAACAGCTTACTCAACATATTAAGTTACTTCGCATGTGATAGTGTTTCTACACAGCACGGAGTGTGTGATCTTGCAAGAGACGTTATAATCATTATTACGGAAACATTAGACGTGTTCACTGTAATCTTCATTCGCTCCTGTAATTTATACAACACTTGTAAAATTCAGATCATTAATATTATTATAAGTAATTAGTTATTGAATGTAGTTTGCCTGTCTGTTTATATCTTAAATAAAACCTTTTTTAAAAGATTCCAAGAAAATTGGAGTACGTTATTGGCGCTGCTACCCGGATACCAGACGGCCTTAATTAACACATAAAAGTTCAATTTAAGCGTCGGATTGTTTTAACAATTTGCTGGTATACAAAGAACCTCACTCATTCGCATCACAAGTGGTCCAGAAGTAAGAAGACTGGTACAGACAGCATGCTGAAATCCCTGTAAGTACTCCTTCCTTAATTTTTGATTGATTTACTTGTGTCCTTTTGTAATATTACTATTTAAGAAATTTTAACAGTCAGTCAAACACATATAATTTATTTCTTAGCTTGCCTAATTAAATAATCATTATTTAAAGTGATCAATTCAAAAATTATAGCTGAAAATATTTTTATAACTAATCTCATATTGAGAAAAATATTTTTTCTGTGTTTTATTTTATTTTATGGTTGAAAGAGATAGATCTCCTATTAATTTTAAAATGACTCAACCAAACCAATTTACTTCACTCACAAAATGAACTTACGCAGATAGTGCAAGCGTCAGTTATGGTTCCACCCTATACAGGGGGTAGGAAACATTTAAATTATTTTTTTAAACCAATGCGAACTATTTATAGAAACCTATAGACAGGACGACATTTCTCATAATGCTTCACACATTAATTCAATGATTTTAGAATTTATAAAATCAAAAATTACAGGTGATGCTAGAGATGTCCTAATTAGTTTACCTGAACAGTCCTGGAGCTCTCTTAAAGGAAGTCTCAAGGCACAGTTTGCGGATGCTAGATCCGAAGACCTTTTGTTAAACGACTTGACTACTTGTGTGTGTGTGTTTGGTTTACTGGCTGTGGCTTTGATCAGCCATTAGCACATTATGACCCGCGACTTGACTACTTGCTTCATGTAAAAAGCACATTCGTTTATAGATTATCATAATTTAATTAAAACTAAATTACAGTCTTTAGTAGAGCATATCAATTTACAGAATTTACCTACAGCAATTATTTTGTATAAAAAGCAATATTTTGAGAATCTGGCACTAAATACTTTCAAAGCAGGTATCATAGAGCCATACCATAGTTATTTAAGATTTGCACATATAACTTCTTTAGAAGCGGCTTTACTAGAATGCCATAAACATGATAATGAGCAAATGCAAGCGAATTTTTTAAATTCTCTAAGACAAAAAGCACAATCATCTAATAAATATGTTCCAAACCCTACTAGAACCCCATATAAAAATCAAAACTTTAATAATAACCCTTTTCAAAGAAACCCTCACAAATTTACACAACCACAAAACATAATACCCCGTGTTAATCAAAGTAACCCAAATCCTAGAGCTAGTGGAAGTAATCAGAGACCAATAACCTATAACAGGCCTCAAAATAGTTCACAACAAGGTCCAACCCCTATGTCGATATCTACTAGAAACACTAGACCTCCCTCAAGACCATCTAGAATAAATACTTATTTTCAACAAAAATCTCCTAGAGCATTAGGTCATGAAGAGCTTTATTTTCATGAAGGCCCTCCTGAGCCCTTTGAAAACGAATCATACGAAAATTATGCCGACGATACAGATTTCGAAAATCAATTTTCAGATCAAGAAAATTTTGACAATAATTTACAAGATGAGGATTTTCTCAAAGATGCCTCGGAAGAACAGAATTTATAGATATAAATTATATATCAGGTGTCCCAAAACTGCCATTTATAGTGTGTCCATCTTTAAATATGAAAATTCTCCTGGATACGGGGGCATCGAACAGTGTTATTAACCCTAATGTTGCCGAATGTTTTAGCAAACATTATTTTACTAATGACCCGTTTATATTAAAATCATTAGCTGGTACAGTACAAGGTAATTATAGATTAATTGCCCCTATTTTAAGAGAATTTGGGATTAATAACAAAATTACATTCTGCGTTGCCAAATGGCATAATAGATTTGATGCTTTAATAGGTTCCTCATTATTTAGAGAATTAAAAGCAAAATTAGATTACGAAAACCAAGTTATAAAAATCAATAACATCGAAATACCATTTTTTTTTCGACTTGAATCCCGCGAATTTTAAACCATTTAAACAAATTTGTCGAGATACTATTAAAATTCCGGTAAATGTAGAGAATGGCTCCGTTCTGTTACCCGAAATGAATGAGTCAACCTTTAGCACCCAAAATTCAATTGCTTTAGCGTGTAATGGTATTTGTACGGTTCCTATAGAAAGAAAAACTCCAAATTTAATTCCAATAAATTTTTACGAGCCAATGGAAGTCGAACCAATTGTAGCTTATGACGTACAATCCCAGTTACCTAAAGAAAACAAAGATGATACTTATATCGATTTGTCTAGCCTTATAAGAACATCTCATCTTAATGATGAAGAAAAAGGAAAACTACTACATTTATGTAAAAAATATAAAGACATTTTTTATAACGAAAATTCGGATTTAACGTTTACACACACTGTTAAACATCTTATAAGAACACGAGATGAAACTCCCATTCGTGTAAAGTCATATAGATATCCTTTTCATCTAAAAAACGAGATTCAGTCCCAAATTCAAAAACTTTTAGATAATAAAATAATTCGCCCTTCCATCTCGCCCTATTCAGCTCCGGTGTGGATCATCCCCAAGAAAATTGATTCTAGCGGTAAACGCAAATGGAGACTTTTTATAGACTATAGAAAACTAAATGCCAATACTATAGATGACAAGTACCCTTTACCACACATAGAGGAAATATTGGACAATCTCGGAAAATGCACATATTTTGGCACTATTGATCTTGCTCAAGGGTTCCATCAGATAGAACTCACACCCGAGAGTATTGAAAAAACTGCCTTTACCGTTAACAATGGGCATTATGAGTACCTTCGGATCCCGTTCGGGTTGAAGAACGCGCCAAGCAGTTTTGAACGCATGATCGATAATATTTTCCGGGAATACTTGCATAAATTTTGTTTCGTCTACATGGACGATATCGTAATTTTCTCCATCCAAGAACATCTTATACACATAAAACAAGTTTTCTAAAAACTAAGGGAAGTAAATTTAAAGGTACAACTTGATAAGTGTGAATTTTTGCGTAAAGAGGTAGCTTTTCTCGGACATGTGATATCACGGGACGGGATAAGACCGAATCCCAATAAAATGGTGGCTATTCGAAACTACCCTCTTCCGAAAAATCAAAAGCAGATAAAATTCTTCTTAGGTTTGATTGGATATTACCGAAGATTTATAAAAAATTTCGCAAAAATCGTTCATCCATTAACTAAACGCCTCAAAAAAGGCACTCCTATAAACATAGATGATCCCCTATACATCCAAGCTTTCGAGCATGCAAAACAATTAATTTCTAACTCTCCTATTCTTGCTTACCCTGACTTTGAAAAAGAATTCTATTTAACAACCGATGCTAGCAACACAGCAATCGGAGCGGTTTTGTCCCAAGAACAAAATCCTATCGCTTTTTATTCCAGAGCTCTCAATAGTGCAGAGAAAAATTATTCTACCATCGAAAAAGAGTTGCTTGCTATTGTAACAGCCTGCAAACATTTTCGCCCTTATTTATTTGGCAGAAAATTCAGCATCGAAACCGATCACAAACCCCTAGTTTGGCTTTTCTCTATCAAAGAACCGAACTCTAGACTAGTAAAATGGCGTCTTAAACTAGAGGAATTCGAATATGATATTAAATACAAAAAAGGAAAGGACAACGTTGTTGCCGATGCCCTTTAGCGAATTCCGACTCAAGAAATTAATGCTATTGAAGATGACCCCTTAGACCTTATGTCACTACTAAATAACGCAGAAGATTTGCAAGAACTTACCGACGAAGATTTACAAAGTCTTGGCATAGAATTACCCATTTCGAGAGATCCCGAAACAGACGCTACCGTGCACTCTTCTCAGGAACACCCTGTAGGTGTTATACCATTGACAGAAAAACCACTTAACGTTTACTCGCACCAAGTTATTTTCAAATATGGTCAAAAACACTCTATACAAAAACAGAAGATATTTAAAACTAAGGAAAGAACGATTGTTCATATTTTAAAGAAACAAAAACGCCGTGAAATAGAACGCTTTATGAAAGAATATCTTAACCATAACGCTCTTACTGCATTTTATTTTTTGAATGAAGAATTAATGTTAGAAACTATAAATTACGTAAGAAACAATCTAAACTCCTCGATTAAATTAGTAAGGTGTGATAAAATGCTTAAAGACATAGAAAACCATTTAGATCAACAAGCGCTTATCATAGATTATCATAAGTCGAATCATAATGGCGTTAACGAAACGTTTAATCACTTAAGAAACGAATATTATTGGCCCAAGATTAAAGATCACATAAACGATATTATTAATAAATGTTAAACTTGTTTAAAAGGTAAATATGAACGAAATCCGTATAAGGTTCCTTTTCAAGGCCCTTTGGTTGCCAAAAGACCCTTTGAGGTCATACATATTGATACCTTTTCTTTTAATAATTATAAGTTCCTTACGATTATTGATCTTTTTAGCAAATATGCGCAAGCATATTTTATAAAAGACGGAACCGGTCTTACTATAGTTAAAAAGTTAAGACACTATCTTACGCACCATAATTACGCTTTAAGGGTAGTTTGCGACCCCGGTAAGGAATTCGATAATAATGTACTAAAAGAATACCTAAAGACCTTTAAAATACAACTACACGTTACGTCCCCTCAGAATCCAAATTCAAATTCACCCATTGAGAGATTTCACTCAACACTCATCGAGAAAGTAAGATGTTTATTAATAGATAATCCTAGAGAAGATATTTTAGAACTAGTAACTACCGCACTTATAATTTATAATCAATCAATACACTCCACAACAGGCTATACACCTTTTCACCTCCTATATGGACCCTTTGATAAATTAGATCCTATAGATCCCACAGCTACAGTTTATGAGGAATATAATTCCAAAAGACTTAAAGAAATCATCCCCTTTTATGATCAGATATATAAGAAAACTAAAGAAAAATTAAGCAAAAATTTAGAAAAATTAAATGAAGCGCGAGAAAATGTACCCATTATAAATGAAGAAAAACTAGCTATAAAAACTCATCGAGTGAAAAAACTAGATTCCCCTTACAAAATTCACAAAAATGTAAAGCAAAAGGGTATAGAAATTAGTCTACCCCTTAGCAGAAAGAAACAAGCACACGTCAGTAATGTAAAACGAGTAAGGAAAAAATTTGTGTTTCAGAACGATACTAGCGCTCCTGGTACGTCCGATCCCGGCCCTTCAAATTCATCCCGCTAAAACTAAGGGATATTTTAAAGACCCGATAGGTGTCGCTAAAATAATAAATCATTTTCATCGAATCTATTTTTATTTCAACCTTACTTTATTGGAAGAAAATTATCAAAATTGTATCAGAAATAGAGAATTGCTTAGTAAACATTCTTACCCCTATCAACAAATAATCAATAACCAAATAAACGATCTCGAAAATGAACTTTCTAAATTAACTCACTCTCGTAACAAAAGAGGTCTAATTAACGGTCTAGGATCTGTGATCAAAACAATAACAGGTTATCTCGATCAAGACGATCTCAAAGAAATTAACAAAAATTTAGATTTGTTATTTTCAAATCAAAATGGACTTATGTCACAAGTTTCCGACTTGGTATCTTTTGCTTCTCTAATAACTGATAGATTTGAACATGAACAAGACGTGATCAATAAAAACCTTAATCTCATTAAACAATCTTTTAAAGAGCTTAAGGAGTTTCAACATCAGATAGGTTTATACAGCTTCCAAAAATCTCTAAACGATAATCTTTTAGAGCACATAAAAATCCTTCAGAGAACAATTAGTCTTGCTTTTAATGGCCTTACTAATATAGAGATTTTCACTTCTCGCGATTTAACCCACATAAGTGACCATTTAAAACTAATCTATAGCAATGCTGAACTGATAAGCTTTGACCGCAATCACATATTTAAAATTTTAGAATTTACTCAACTTAATTTAATTGCATTTAGGGACACTATTGTATGTCAATTAAAAATCCCGATTTTACATCCGACCACTGGCTCCTATTACCACATTATACCTGTCCCTTACCAAAATACCCTTCTTGTACCTCCGAGCTCTTATTACTTAGAGACTCTCGATAAGAACTTGTGGACCAAAGAACACTGCCCTAGAATTGAAGAAGCTATAATATGCAAAGATGAATTCTTCGAAGAAGACTGTTTCCTGAACCAGATAAAGAACTGCACCCTTTCCAAAGTAATCAACCAATTTTCATACTCAGTGCAGCTCTACAATGGCAACGTCCTGGCAATAACCAATCAACTAAAGAGTTCACAGAACAGTGCCCACAAAGTTTGAAAATACATCGTTTAGAAGAAACCAGCGTGCTAACTGCCATAGCCGAATGCAGAATAATAATCAATGGAAATACCTATGAAGACACCCATCAAAATATAACCTGGGAACAAGAAACATTGATTCCGCTAGATAAATCAATAGCGACGATCCAATATAGACCAATACATCTCAAGGACAACGTCAAGCTAAAACAACATATTCAGAAGATTCACTCTACCCGTATACACCCACTGATACACAGCACCCATATAGGAATAACCATCTTTATTATTTTGTTTCTTGTGATAATAGCAATAATAGGTTACAGAAGAAGAAGCAGTTTACCAAAAATCAAGCATAATCGAAAGAACGAGGGCGTTCTTGTATCTGAGGATGGAGGAGTTAAGTTAGAACGAAACCCTTTGGCCTAGTCGATCACAACCAGTCATCATAAGGAAAGTGCAATGAACAGCTTACTCAACATATTAAGTTACTTCGCATGTGATAGTGTTTCTACACAGCACGGAGTGTGTGATCTTGCAAGAGACGTTATAATCATTATTACGGAAACATTAGACGTGTTCACTGTAATCTTCATTCGCTCCTGTAATTTATACAAACTTTATACAAAATTCAGAGCATTTATATTATTATAAGTAATTAGTTATTGAATGTAGTTTGCCTGTCTGTTTATATCTTAAATAAAACCTTTTTTAAAAGATTCCAAGAAAATTGGAGTACGTTATTATATTTATATATATATATATATATATATATATATATATATATATATATATATATATATATATATATATATATATATATATATATATATATATATATATATATATATTGAAACTAACCTGCTATTTAGCTTTCATTACCAGCCAGATTCTTATGTTCATATCAACACGGTGTTTCCACTCCCTTTCTCTTTATGGACGTAATAAAGTATTATAAGTCGCATCCTTCTTAAGTTATAATTTTATGACAGTAAACTATAGACATCTTACTGATTTATGGCTACCTCATTATGGCTACTTCTTTTATAAAAAAAAAATGTATATAAAATTAGGTAGCACTTGGAATACATCTAGTTTTTATGTAAATGTACACCCCTCAGGTACTTATATATATATATATATATATATATATATATATATATATATATATATATATATATATATATATATATATATATATATATAATATATATATATATATATATATATATATATATATATATATATATATATATATATATACAAAACATAATAAAAGCCATACAAAAAATAAATTATAAAACCACAGTGATCAAGACAGGAGACCGATACAGACGACATACACCGCACAGGAACGATCAAAGTCAGTAGCGTGCTGATGACGAACCAGACGGTTCAAAACTGCAGTCCACGTAAACCAATAAAAAATCACAAAAAGTACAGCAAACAAATAAAGTATATATATATATATATATATATATATATATATATATATATATATATATATATATATATATATTGATACAGTAAGTCTTCCAATGCCCGTACTCTTGGCACCTTGCACACCGAACTATTTCGCGTCTTTTCCTTGGAGGTTCTATAACGACTTTTGTGTTACATATGAATTCCAAATCATTTATACTTTTATTATCTTGTTGCTCTAGATCTACAAAAAAGAGGTAGTGGATCTTTGGAAATATGACGCACAATATTCACAACATTTTTCACTCTGTGGCCAGCTTTTTGAATATCTGAATTTATTTCGTTAATTGGAGTCGTGTGGTGTAAGTATCTTACTACTACTCTATAGGCTCTTTCTTTTTTGGGCTGGTAAGTATGGAATACGATATTCTGGTCCCTCAAATATCTCACAAGTATTTTATATGTTTCAGATGTATGAACATTTATTTTCACAATGTTGTTTGTTAGTGTCTTTGAGTAATATTGTTCTTTTGCTATAATGACTCCTAGAAAGTTACTCATGTTATTATAATATCTTACACCATGGATAAAAATAGGTGGAGGTTTGGGTTGTTTTAGTGTTTCTGTAAAGTCGTAGTTATTAACGTTTATTTCATCTGCTTTAACCAGAGATGAGAATCTGTTGTAAGTTTTTGGAAATGATGGCCTTTTTGGAGTTTGCTCGGGTGAAGTTCAGGCTCTTTTTATTTTATTTTTGTCTTCTTGTCACGAATAGGTTGATGGAGGAGAGCTGTCTCTTTGGTCAATCATATTGTGATCACTGTTGCGAGTTATCACTGTTAATCGTTAACATTGGTGTATGATTGGGTCCAGTATTTTGTGGTATTTGAGTAGGGCCGATTCCTACATCTGTAGATATTTTATGTGATGATTTTTGTTGGCTTGAGAGGAATTAGCTACCTTGTTAATCAACAGTCTGTTAATTTATTATAATATATTAATTCTGCCGTAGAAGTAAATTATTATTCTTACTTGATTTCAGTGTATTATTTTGCAGTCAGGTGTCAGCAAGCGATAAGATTATTAGCTGCCGGTACACATCTACTCACTCAGAACGATAACCGCAAACTCTCACATATTTTTCAAGGGACAAACTCGGGCGTAGCACATTTATAATAAATTTTGAGGTGCAGTAGCTATTTCGTGGCGAATTTCTTCAGATGATCCACATTGTTAGGTCTGTTCTTGTAAACTTTGGATTTTATATATCCATAGTCCATAGACGTATTATAAGGAGACCTTGGTGGACATTCTGAACCTTTTATGTCAATCTGCCTATTCGAAAATGCCTCTAAGTAAATTCGCACGGGGACTGCATAGTCTGGAGGTGCTCCATGCTGCTGGGAAAAAAGGTGACTATCTGGAAGATCAAGTTGTCCTTGGTCTATGCATATGTCTTTTTTGAAATTTGGAATGGTAATACACACTTTGTACGCATGATACAATTCGATAAGCCGTCGATTTGAATATGTGTTGCGTCAAATCGCTCTCCTTAAAAAATTATGTGGATTATCTTGCAGCTACAATAAAATATTCAAGCGAATGGTTACAGTTTGTAAACGTCTTCAAGATTTACACAAATTTTATCCACAAAGGATTTTCTGTACTCTAATATTGGCATTTTGTTTATTTGATTTACCGTTAATGAAGATAGCTGCTTCATTAAAAAAAGTTTCATTCGAATTGTACTACATATGCTGTATTTGTTTACAAAACTGATTTCGATGAACAAAACCGTTCTTAGATAATTTTTGTACCATGCAAACTTTGCACGAATTATATCTTTGCTTGTGCACAATTCGACAAACCGTCGATTTTGATATGACATGCGACGTATGACTTTTTTTTCCATGCTTTTACCGAAAAGGACGTTTACCATTAATTTGTATAGATATTTTTCAAATTAGTTTTTGGCTGCAGTTCTGAATCTGATACTGTTATCAGCGTATTCTTAAGTTACATCGACTAGGCAACTCTTAAAACTCTATGCACTTTATCTACAACCAATCAATGTTTAAGTACCTGTTGTAACATTGTATGATGCACAATATGCCGTTCTGTATTATGAAGGGTTGCCATGAGCTTTTTATCTTAGAGCCTGGAGCTCTAAAATGTTCAGGTAAAAATTGTAGATCCTGATGTCAAGCATGCAGTACTCTAGGATGTTCCACATCAATCATCATTAGAGGTATCAACATCGAAAGTTTGCAACCAACTGATATCTTTGTTCCATTTTTTAATAATTTCATTTTCAATATACTTAAATTTTACAAAGGGTTGTGGCTTTGCCATGGCCCAAGAATACTGCGAGTTGTACGCAAAATAAATAAGAAACATTTCTTCTTTAGAAGGGTTAAACTCATAAAGGTAGCGGTTATTAGCGTCGGCATACGTTTTAGGACATTGATCTAACCCCCTTCTCTTTCACCTCGTCCAACCATCATTACCATATCAGGATCGGACATTAATTTAATTTTGACGCATGTCATTTTCAACATACAATTCCAGCTGTAACCTTGTAATGTATAATAATGTGGAGGATCAAGACCGTACGCTTCGTGCGATGTTTTTCGGAATGTACTTCAAACATTCACCGCACCTTGTACACGCACAATTATAGTCTGCCCCACTAATATCCTTTTTATATAACCTATTGTCAGTAATTTGATTGGCGGTAATTCAGTTTCTTTAAATTTTTTGAAGCAATGAAATAAATAGTAAGTATAGACACATTTCCGTTTCAACAAATTAAGTTGGTGCACATTATATTCTGGAAAAACCGATTCTTAAATATTACACTCTATCAAATTTGATGCTAAGAACGACGGTACCTTTAAGCGCACAATGTAGATGATCTTACAGCGACAATAAAATACTCAACTGAAGGTTTAAAGTTTGTGAAGGCTCTCCAGCTTTACGTAAATTACGAACATGTCCGAATTCCTTACTTTTGTTGAGTTTTGCTCACGGTGCTTTAAGAAATCGGTGAGTAATCAAGGTAAGTGTTATTAAATGATTGCACTACCTGTAGCTGTCTACGAGTTCGGTCACAATACGAATCGTATTTAATATTATGATACGTACACTCTTTCAGCCAATCTTATCTTTTTCTTAAATATTTCCAATAATTGTTTCATTAATACTGACTCTCGTTCAGAACCTTGTCAAATATAAGGCACCAAAATGGTAAACATGGAAAAAAAATGAAAAGACTACCATTAAACTCTGGACGCAGCAAGTGCGATATGGTAGTGAATTTTCATAAAAATGTTCTTATTGCAAATAGGTGTGTTTTCTTTTTAAGAAAGCAGGGATCACTTTTGGTTACGAGTATAACCTATATAGTAAAAACAATGTGCCATGTTTTATAAAAATAACTTTATTGTGTGAAAATGTACAGAAATTTCCAAAAGTAAACTTAAAGTGTTCCCGGAAAAACTCTTTTCTTAGTCAACCTTATAGGTAAATAGCAAATTGGGATATTCAAATATGAAGAATTTGATCAAAATTCGCTACCATAACGCATTTGCTGCATCCAGATTTTTTTCTTACAAACATGCATTATATTTCAATGGAAAATGCAATAACATAAGGCGTGTTTGATTAACAAAAAAAGAAAATTTGTATCACCAACGACTTATGGGCTACCCTGTGATTGTAGAAATATTTTTTTAACATGTAGCTCAAGACACCCTATAATTAATATATACAATTTTCATATCTTGTATAATAACGGATATATTGAGCTTTATTGATTTTGTACGAAAATTCGACAAAAATTATATACCATTAAACGATAACCTCTATAGCTAAGACTACTGCCAAGCATCAGAGAAAGGGTCTATTTGAAATGAATTTTCTGGAAACATTTTAGTAAAATGAAGGACAATGACGGTTGAAACTAAGACAGGGTTTGTAAAACATCCTTCTTGAGACATTTGATTTCCATAGCCCGTATTCGATTCAGGTTATTTGCCTAAATGTTGCCGATTTTGACGTTTTAAATCGCAACTTTGACGTTTTATTTTTCTTTAAATGCCTATAACTTTTCTGTCTTTTGACCTACATAGCTAAATTTCGGTAGGTACCTTACCTATAAGGATATAAACCCGCGTACCAAATGGTTGCCCTTACTTTGTTAATTCCGGAGATGTAAATTTTTTTCGAAAGAAAACACAAAATTTTCCGGGAAAACCTGGGCAGATTTTCCTGGATAACGAACTTATCCAAGCCATTTGCAAAAGGAATTCATTCACCAAATTTAATCAAAATCGACCTATTATTTTTTGAGTTATCGGTGTGATACATATATATATATATATATATATATATATATATATATATATATATATATATATATATATATATATATATATATATATATATATATATATATATATATATATATATATATATATAAACATATAAAAATTGAAACTGACCCCGGATATGTGTTCTGGGGGGCCTAATTAGCGCTCATTTGAAGAAATTTTTTCAAAATTCAAAAGTCGGGATCTCCTCATTAGTGAATTTTTTTTTAAGAAAATTCACTAAAAGGCCCTTATCTGCTTGACACATTTTGTGACAAAAATTACTTATCAGTAGCACAACAAATTTTTTCCAACATTGTTCATTCTTATCAAAGTTGATAACAAATATTTTCACGATTGAAAATTTGATGTAATACCGCATTGTAGTGAATTTTTGTAGAAAAATTTGGTAACGAGAACAACACAACTTTTGAGTTTTGAGAAAATTTCGTCAAATGAGCGCGAACTGGGCCCCCTAAAATACATATCCGTGGTCAGCTTAATGTTTTACATGTTTTTCCAAAAAAATTTCCTTTTAAAAAATGTTTGTATCTCCGTAAATAACGAATCTATGGCAACCAAATTTGGTACTTAAGTGTATATTATAAAAAGCACAATATGTACTTAGATTTAGATCTCTAAGTTAAAAGAAACAATGATATAAGCATTCAAATAAAATATTTTTTGTCGCTGGTGATCAGAGAAACGCACAAGACTAATTTATCTTGTGCGATTAATAAAACCTATTACATATTACAGTCAATATTAGGTTTTCTTGGCGCAAAAAGGTCAGGAAATACCAAAGAAATTTTACTGTTTTTCTTCCTAAAACAGTTTTATTTTCTATCTGTTTTATATAATAATAATAATATCTGTTGGTTCTCGTACATGCAAACTGTTTGCACAAGCAAACGTAATAAATAAAAGCTGTCATATATACCTAAGGAACGTCATAAAATCAAAACAAAATAAACTAACAGCGACAACACAAAAGCAAATATCACAGACGATAATAAAATAATATCTACATAAAGACAACGCAAGCTTTTAAAATTTTATTTAAAATATTCATCAAACGAAAATTAAGAATTATTTTCCAATAGCGATTTCACAGATTTTTTTAAAGTTTCAGTTCGAGTTGCTTTATTTGGTTTGGTAGCTTATTAAAAAATGTAACACTAAAATAGTCAACACCACATCGTGTCCTCATTAAGCGCGAATAATATATATTTAATTTGGTGTTGTTTCTGGTAGGGGAGCCATGTACTTCTTGTGGTGTACTATAACTTGTCTTATTGGCTTCTACATAAAGGATACACTCGAGTATATACACACGTGGCAAAGTTAAAATTTTTAGTTCTCTAAACCAACCATGATCCTACTACCTCTTCGTTGAACCCCAAAAACTAGCTCAAGGTGCAAAGAGTGGGCCCATATTAATATGACATAAAGCATTTAACAAATTAGGCGTTTAAACATCGTTCGCAAGACTCCACAAAAGAAAGAGACGACTTCTGTGGAACGTATTTGCAGTGGTCATCCCATGTGAATTTACGATCCACAAGAACGCGCAAAAATTTGACAGGCTTCACGACAAAGCTATTCCTCACAGGTAAGCTTCTTAAAAGGAATAAAATCTGCTCAGATTTAGAAGTATTTAGACTTGAATGATTAGCCGTAAACGAATCTTCCGTCATCATCAACGTGTTTTCAATACGTGACTCCATAATATAAATTTAGAAAGCGAGTTGACGAATGTTGTCATCAGCAAACAGGATACATTTTGATAATTTAGTGGCGCTGGGAAAATCATTCATGTAGACCAAAAAAAGTATAGGGCCCAAGATCAAACCTTGAGGCACACTAAACCTCCTGATGTTATGAAGACCAACATACTGAACGCGATTGGATAGAAACGATGTCAAAAGGCTGCAATTTCCAACACCAAACCCATAAACTTCTAACTTGATAGTGAGTATATCATGCGAAACGCAGTCAAAAGTATTCGTAAGGTCCAAAACCCGGGCGCAAGCATGGCCACGCTTCTTCAAGCTCTCATTAACTGCCTTAAATAGACTGCCAACTGCGAGAGTTGTTGATTTGCTTTTTTTTTTTTTGGGACTCAAATTGTTTGTCAGACAATAAGTCATTAGTTACTTGACAATCGACCATTTGATTATACAAAACAACTCCAAGAGTTTCAGCAAGAATAGGAGTAATTGAAATTGGTCGGTAATTTAGAAGACCATTTGGATCGCCTTTTTTAAGCAGCGGAATTACTTTAGACAGTTTCACTAAGTCTGGAAAGATATTGTTTGGTATACAATAATTTATAAGTTTTGTTAGTAGAACAACGATCGCATTTTTATGCATTTTAATATTTTCATGTTTAACCCATAGCAGTCGTCGCTTGCAATGTTCTCTAATGAACAACATTTAATGCGTGAATATACTGTCACAGCGAACACTCTGGAATGACATTTCTAGAATAGACCAGAAGTGACAGGTATAGAATAGTGTAGAATAGTGTAAAACGTCTAGAATCTATATAGACAGTATAAATAGACGAGCGGTGCGCAGAGTAAGTTAGTTCAGTATTAAGTCGGTGTGGTGAAGAAGTGATCATAGGGTATTAAGCGAGTCAGCGGTAAGTGTTGGAGTTTAAGAAGCGATAATGGAAGGCGAATAGTGAAATATAATTCTATGGACATTTAATAATAGAGAGAAACATTTTAGTTGATACTGGTGTTGGAAAATAGTTGCTTATAATAAATTAGTAATTTGAAAAGCTGTGTTTTGTTAGTCAACTAATGCAGAACCCCGTAGAACGTAACAACTGGTGACAGCGGTAGGATTTTCAAGCTGATAGCAGAAATATTTTCCAGAATACTCGTTAAACAACGTGCAAATTTCTAGAATCTCTGGAAGATCAGTGTCAGCAGGAAGTCATAACTGGGTGTGTTTTTTTAAACAGAATAAACTGTGCACCAGCTTTAAGTGCGTCTATGCCTAAGACACGTAAAGCAACAGCCAATATGAACGCCCAGCTATTCGAATTGATCAAAGAAATGAAAGAAGAGGCCAGAAGAAGAGACGAAGAAGCCAAAGAAAAAATGAGAAAAAAAGATGAAGAGGCCAGAAAAAGAGATGAGGAGGTCAGAAGAAGATACGAAGAAGCTAAAGAAGAAGCCAGAAAAAGAGATGAAGAAGCTGGAAAAAGAGACAAAGAAGTCAAAGAAGAAATGAGAAAAAGAGACGGAGAATAAGAGAGGAACTGAGAAAAAGAGACGAAGAAGCAAAGGAAGAAATGAGAAGAAAAGATGACGAAACAAAGAAAATTCTACAAGAACAGGCCAGCAGAATTGAGAATATTACTTTATGTGTCGACGAACGTATGAAGCAGGTAAAAGAAGACATCTTCTAGCAAGTAGAAAGCAGAGTAAGGGGTATCAGCGATGATTTACATGACAAGCTGACAGAAGTACAACAGAAAGTGCATTCATTAGAAAAGAAGTGTGAAACCCTAGCCAAAGGAAACATCAGACTCGAAGATAGCCCGGTCGTAAGAATTGAGGTCCCCACATTTGACGGCTCAGTCCCATGGGGTATTTATCTACGCCAGTTCGAAGCCGCTGCTAGAGCAAATGGTTGGGGCGAGATAGAAAAACCGACCTCGTTAATAGTGGCTCTGAGGCGAGATGCTCTTGATGTGCTCCAAGGTATTCCCAGGGAAGAACCGTTGAGTTTTGACAGCATTAAACATCAATTAGAGATGAGGTTTGGCGACCAGCATTTACAACAACTGTATCGATTGCAGTTGAAAAATCGTTATCAGAAATCGGGCGAAAGTCTCCAACATCTCCACGCCGACGTTGTCAGACTGACACGATTAGCCTACCCCATAGCTCCGATAGAGTTTTTAAACCAGCTGTCGCTGCAAACCTTCATTGACGTCATCAGAGATACCGACACGCAACAGGCGCTGAGGATGGCGAGACACAAAAACTTGGACGATGCTCTGGCACATTCCTTGGAATTTAAAGCGGTAAAGCAAGCGTCAGAAAGTCATTTGAAAGTTCACAGTCTTCAGGTCCAAGAAGAAAATAAAACAGATCCATCCGAGATCATGCATCTACTGGAGAAAATAGCAGAACAAAGAAGGCCGACGTCTAATGGACACCCAATAAGAGCTCACCGTGCAAATGCCTTGCGCTTCTGGAATTGCGGCAAGGTGGAACATATAAGAGGCGAATGTTGGGTTCTAAGATCACGCGCAAGGGAGAAAGTAAAGCTAAGGCCGGTAACCATTTCTCGGGTTAGCGATTCTGGCAGCGCTCTCATCGTAGAGGGATACGTAAGCGGTAATCAGACCCAGATGGTCGTCGACACAGGCGTACCTAGGACGATTATTCGCCGCGACATGGTTTCAAGATGGCGAGTAAGAGAGCCAGACAGAGTGTACAGAGTAAATGCAGCCGGTGGTGATCGGATCCAGGTATTTGGCGAAACTGACGTCAAGCTGAAAATTGGGACATGAAAGGCAAAGCAGAGAGCCATAGTCTCCGCTATATCAGACCCGATTATAATTGGCTTGGACACACTTCAGAGTCAGTGCGCTAAACTTGATCTTGGCACTAACATCCTGACTATCGGCGGTGAAGAAATAGTAATGTCGCCTGGCAGTAACCTGGTAGTGCGGAAAATCACCATAGAGGAAAATAGCAACGCCTGCCGTGAAAGTGCCATTCCAGTGAAGGGAGCTGTGAGAGAAGGGGGGCGACCCAGTCACTCAGCCAGAAGCAAGTGGATAAGAAAGTATGAGAGAAATACAAGACGAAAGGTGTAAAGACCACGTAAATGTGAAGCCAACCCAGAAAAGGCCAGTGAACACATTTGTTGGAACAGAGCGGATGTCGAAAGGATGAATAGGGCCCGCCGAGATATTTGTGCAAGTAGAAACATCAGAACAACAGCAACTACACGGAAGAACCCGTACCACCTAAGAACTTTGCTTAAAGGAAGCCCCGACATATTGACGAGAAGGAAAACCATCCACTCTGCTGTCGGAATGCATATACGAATAGAAAGTGACCGCATGAAGACCCGTTATGACGTACTACCGAATTCAGCTGGTTCTAAAGATGAAGATCGGGTGTTGTTCTACAAGCCAGTACGACGTAAGGGACGGTCACCGAAACTACATAAATTATGGGAAGGTCCTTATAAGGTGGTCAAAAGGATCAATGACGTTGTCTATTGCATTCAGAGGAGCCCGAAGAGCAAGATCAAGGTGGTCCATATGCACAGACTTACACCATACCAAGAAATGTCTGAATTCGACCGGGACGATCGAATATAAGAGGGGGTAGTCTCACAGCGAACACTCTGGAATGACATTTCTAAAATAGACCCGAAGTGACAGGTGTAGAATAGTGTAGAACGTCTAGAATCTATATAGACAGTATAAATAGACGAGAGGTGCGCAGAGTAAGTTAGTTCAGTATTAAGTCGGTGTGGTGAAGAAGTGATCATAGAGTATTAAGCGAGTCAACGGTAAGTGTTGCTCTTTAAGAAGCGATCATAGAAGGCGAATAGTGGAATATAATTCTATGGACATTTAACAATAGAGAGAAACCTATTAGTTAATACTGGTGTTGGAAAATAATTGCTTATAATAAATTAGTAGTTTGAAAAGCTGTGTTTTGTTAGTCAACGAATCCAGAACGCCGTAGAACGTAACAATACGTTACCTCTTTAAACGTAAATATGTTAATATTTTTGTACCTGAGATAAATAAGGTGTATATGATTTTTGCCATTTTCCATCTTACTGATAACATCTTCTGCGACATTTGTAAAATAATCATTAAAATTATTTGCTGATAAGGATGCCAACATATTTGTATTTGCGTTTTTACCACTGTTTACCATTTTCTAGATAGCCGTTGTGCGATTTTCTGCATTTAAGATAAAGTGATTTTATTTTTTTTTCTAAACAATACAAGTTGGTTGTGATAGTTTATTTGTGACTAGCAATCAGGCATTTAAGAGAAGAAGTAGGACTAAATTTGTAAACTTCCGGCACAAAATGCAGCAGTTCTCGACTTTGTCGGAGATCATCGGTAAACCAGTGTATTATTTCTTTCTCAGGTGTCATGAGTCTCGTCTTCTGTGGCAAAGTTTGACTAACTACATCCATAGTGCGGCTTATAAACAGTTCAAATCTTCTTTCTATATGTAAGTCAATGTCGTCCACAAAAGACCAATCTACACGCTGTATTAATAAATTTAAATTTAATAAGCCTATGCATAGCGGTAAATGATTCTTCGAACTGGACCGATGACATCACTGTCCCTATTAATGCCGACAGATATTCCCAGATGGTCAGAGAAATGGCTATTGACCAACTGTGCACATACGAGGTTAGTAACAAAGTTGACAAAGACACCGTATAAGCAATTCTTCGCACTGGTAGGAGCATCTGACACAAGTAAAAAACCGTATGAGTTAAAATTGAAACAAGATGCAGGGCTTGTTTGCATGGTTTGTTTAAAAGCACATTGATATCCTCAGAGACAATAATATTCTTACTATGGGTTATCGCAATGTCTAAAGCCCCACAGAGTCCCGCGTAAAAGGCCTCAAGGTCCCAATCTGGTGACCTGTATGCTGTAACAAATAAAAAATTATTACATACAATCGCTGAGAGTTCAATATGAAGCTATTTAGATAAACTGTTGATTTTTGTCGACGTTAAGCATTTGTATTTATTATTAGCAAAAATTGCTACACCGCCATGTATTGCCCTTAATCGTGAAAACTGATTTATAAGGTTATAATTAGTTACATTAGAATTTTATATGGCGTCTTCAAAAAACCAATGTTCATTAGTAAGTAAAAAGTCATAATTGTTTTCGTTTACAAACACTGTAAACTCGTTTAAAATATAAATGAAGCACTACACATTTAGGTGTAAAATTGTGAGCAGATTTTTGTCAAACTGTGGTACAGGACTTTTTTCAGTCGTGATGGCCTGGCATCTTTCCTACTTGAAAAAAAAAGTTCCCAATTTAGTTCTATTGTGCTATTTTGTCTCTGGAACGAGGATGGAAAAACTTTCTGAGACACACATCTTCCGGCCACATTGAAGGACACATCACCTGATTCAACTTAGCACTCGGCACTGTAAGTTTAAATGAGAAATAAATATCCGGATGCTTAGAATTAGGAGATTTACATTTGACCTATGGCACAACTTTTCTAAGGTGGTTCACGACGTCTTCGTTAGAAGTTTTTGGATTGAGGCGGCAAAGATGGATACATTCCATTTTCGTAGCTGCAGCGAAACCTGATCCGCCACCATTTGTTCCAATAACAACCCCGGATGTACGTTTATTTCGTTTTGTCATCACAATTTCCAAATCCGTGTCACCTTGTTTATTTATACTTGATTGAGTGTTATTGACACCGGTACATTTCTTGATGTAGAACTACTATCAGATTTATTATCCGGCCATCTCAGCGACTCAGGCAAAACAACTGCAGAGCCATTGACCACAGAGCCAGATCCACCTGAAAGCGGGTTCCATTTCTTTATGTTTCCATACTTTCCAGATACCACGCTAGGTGTCGACACTTCAGGTATGTGACGATGATCAGACATTAGCCTACGTTCGTGTTGTGTTTCGTCAGTATCAAGTCTATCTCTCTCCAAAACACTTATTTTAAAAATTAATAAATCATATTTACTGTCCATCTCCGTGACCAACTTACGTAACAAAGCATTTTCCTCAGAAAGTTTGTTGTTTTCACGAAGTAGATCCGTGATATCACTATTGCTCAAGTTTGCTTCACTGTCAATACCTATAATGGTGTAGGTCGATGTGTTGATGCTGTCCTCCTCCCTCCCATCTTTATCACTATCACTACCGAAAATACAGCATTTAATTTCGTTTTACCGTTGATTTTAATTATACCTGAATAATATTTTAAGCACCCTGGACACATCACTGTGCGACAATTAATATATTTTAGTCCATTCACTGGCAAAATATTGCACCTTTTCACTGACACAGTTACAACCCACACAGTCCGACATATTTTTCTAGATGTTTATATATACGCATTTCTACAGAAAATCTTAATATATCCGTTGTTATGCGAGAGACGAAAAAAACTTATATACGTTAATTATAGGGTGTCTTGAGCTCCATCTTATAAAATTATCCTGATAATCACAAGCTGGTCGATAAGTTGTTAATGATAAAAATTTTCTGTTTTAATAGACCATCCCTTGTTTCATTTCATTTTTTTATTTTCCATTAAATTGCAATTCATGTCTGGAAAAACATGATATCGTTTATCCTTTTCGAATAATTGTTTTGCAACCTTTTACGTTTTTGGCACATATTATAAACTGTGATACGGCATTTTTACCAATAGATAGCCGAATCGCGTGAAAATGACGTATTCAAGAAGGTTTTGGTTTTTACTATGCGTCGAAAAAATCGGGATGCTATATACAGACTCAAATAGAAGTGGAATTTGAAAAAATTCAAATTACCGTAATTACCATTCTTCAAATGAAACAGCCTGTATTTTGTATTTCAGAAGTGAAGAGCATGATATCTGTATAACACCCCCTATAGCTAAAAGCTCCAACTTTGTAAATATTTACATTTTCAGTCACATACAATGATTCATGTAGGGCCAGTTTTGAACCTTTTTGAGTTTTTATATTCAATTCTGATAACCGATCTGTGATTATTTATCGATTTTTAAAAAAACATATATTTACATTAATTTTGGTACAGAAAATTTAATAAATAAATAATTTTATAGGATTATCTATGTTTAGATGTTTATAATACATAAGTAGTTAATAAATTGTTTTCACATATGTTAAATGAAGCTTCAAAGCAACAGACTTAAATAACTTTCTCATTTCTGACAGCTAGTGACATCAAAATATGAGTATTTTTGGGTTTATATTTTTCTTTAAAATTTAAAAAAATAACATTTTTACGTTTTCTTTTAGTGAATTTTCTTTAAAAAAATTCACTAATGAGGAGATCCCGACTTTTGAATTTTGAAAAAATTTCTTCAAATGAGCGCTAATCAGGCGCCCTAGAACACATATCCGGGGTCAGTTTCAATTTTTATATGTTTATATATATATATATATATATATATATATATATATATATATATATATATATATATATATATATATATATATATATATATATATATATATATATATATATATATATATATAGGGTCGCTGATAAGTCTGGAAACGGTCAATTATCCGGGAAAATATACAAGGTGTCGAAAAAAGTTTTATACAAAAGTTTTTGGGTTCTTCATTGTCTACTAGGCGGTGATAATTTCATTTATACAGGGTTGGTCATACAGGCGTGGCACACCAATATTAATTTTTTTTTAATGGAACACCCTATATATTATTCGATATTTCAATCCTTCTCTTAATTTTGAGCAACATTTATTAGAAGCATGATGTACATAAACTCAATCGTTTCCGGGTAAAAAAATAAATAAAAATAAACGCTATTGTTTTTAAAATCTATTGGATGAAGAACAAAAATAAATGAAAAGTAGAATATCTCTTGAAAACAATCTGTGAGTGTGAAAAGAACCGGTTGCGATGTTTTTAACATTGTTTGGAATCCCAAGATAAGATAAGATGCCCATAAGAAACGCAGTATTATTCTTTTGTTTTAAAATGTTTCCAGGACAACGAATGTCAAACATTCATTCAGTGTCAACAGTTTTGAAACATTAGTAATTTAGTGTCAACAGTTTTTGTGCAAAATGGCAAGTTTAAGTGAAACCGAACGTATCGAAATTTTAATGATGATAGGGTACGGTGATAGAACACGAAGTTTTGCTCAAGTGGTGATTATGTTCAATGAGTTGCATCCTGAGCGGGAATCGATCTCCAAATCCACAGTTTCGAAAACTTTGCATCGTTTTCACGAAACTGGCGGTATCAAGGATAAACCTAGAACTGGAAGGCCAGTAACCGTTACAAATGAAGAAAATTCTTTGAATGTAATATTGGATGTGGTGGAAAATCCGAAAACTTCGGCACAGCAATTGGTTTTAAATCACAATATGAGTCGATATTCAATTCAAAAGATTACGAAGCGGGAAAAGTTCCGTCCATATAAAATTCATTTATTGCAAGAACTGAGTGAAGACGATTTTGATCGCAGAATCGAGTTCTGTGAACTTATTATGGAGAAGTTACGCCAAAATTTTAACTTTGCCAACCACATTTTGTTTTCCGACGAATCTACATTTTGTTTGAATGGACAAGTCAACCGACACAACTGTAGGTACTGGTCAGACGAAAACCCACATTGGATGGAACAAATTCACACCCAAAGACCGCAAAAAGTAAATGTTTGGTGTGCTATTATTGGTGGACATATCATAGGACCTTATTTTATACACGGTAATTTGAACTCTGCTCGATATTTGACACTTTTGCAAGAATCAATTGTTCCAGACGTTAGTCGATTATTTCCGAACAATAACGACCCAAATCTACCAGCGGAAGAAATATGGTTTCAGCAGGATGGGGCACCCCCTCATTTTGGAATTGAAGTACGGGAGTATCTGAATCAAACCTTTCCTGGCAGATGGATAGGGCGCAGGGGAACTATTGAATGGCCAGCTAGGTCTCCCGACATGACGCCGCTTGACTTTTTTTGTAGGGGTCATGTAAAAAATTTAATTTACCAAAATAGACCGCAGAATATTGAAGAGTTGCAAGCAAGGATTGTGCATGAAATCAATAACATTCCTCAAAACGCTCTTGTAAATGCAGTGCAATGTTTTGTTAAGCGAATTCATTATTGTCAGGAGGTCAATGGAGAACACTTTGAACATCTTATAAAATATATATTACACAATAAAGTTATTTTTATGAAACATGGCACATTGTTTTTACTATATAGGTTATACTGGTAACCAAAATTGATGCCTGCTTTCTTAAAAAGAAAACACACATATTTGCAATAAAAACATTTTTATGAAAATTCACTACCATAACGCACTTGCTGCGTCCAGATTCTTTTTTAATAGTTACAGATTGGGTATATAGTTTGAATTGTGTTTTTTTAGCCAATCTTTCTGTATAAAACATTTAGTCAGTGTTACAGAATTTTTTTTAATGTTTTCGTAGAAATGAATTTTAGCAAGATTTTTGTAAAATGTTGGCAATTAATAATAAATGTTTAATAAGTTATTGTAAAAAACTGTTTTAGAATTTTCGTGAAAAAAACTGTAATTGTAACATTACTTAAGCCAATTTTTTTGCGAAAAAAATGGAAATTTTCGTAAAATAAATTGTTTGCAGATTTTCATGCAAATATTTTTTTTTGAATTTTTGTCAAAAACTTTTTGTAAAAAATAATATGTTGGCAGGTGTGTAAATAGCTTAAAGAGGTTGGTTGCCGAGGAAAGTCGGACCAGTGTTTTCGGGAATATTTTAAATGTATTTTCGGAAAATTGTTGTCCGTTTTCAAACAATAAAGTCATTTTGGCGAAATATGGTACAATGTTTTTATTATACAGGTTATACTGTTAACCAAACTTAATGCCCTTTTATTCAAAAAAAGACATATTTGCCATTAAAAACTGTTTTATGAAAAATCACTTCCATAACCCACTTGCTGTCCCCAGACTTTTTAAAATTAAAGTACATATACCTCGCTATTTTCTTCTTAAATAAAACTCGAACGAAAAAAACAAAGTTATTTCTTGGTTTTTGTATATCATTACTTTTTTGAGCCCCATTAAGCAAAATGAAAATTGTTTTTAATACTAAATAGATAACTTATTTTCCTTCAAAAAGATGTGTCAGACTTTCTATTTTAAAATATAGAGGGTAGTTACTCTTTGAAGGGGGCTGGGTAGGTAAAAAATTGTTACTCAAAGACTGATGTTTAAAAAAACTAAATTCGCCTTTCAACATATCCTGCAAATTATTGACAACAGAGAAAAATAATTTATTAGTTACTTCTGAAACTTGATATATATTTTTTAGCACAAAGGAACATTAACCAAAGATGTGAAACTCGATTTAATCAAACAACCCCTAGAAAGATCTTCTTCAGATTTCACGAACACCCAAAAGTCAAGAAATCTACTATGGCCAAAACAGAAACGTAACTTCCACGCTGCTAGACTTCCGACCAAATCTCAGACTCGCGTACCATCTGGATGTTTGTTTAATTTGTTCATAGAAGATACAATAAATAGGCTAACGGAAAAGGCAGCAGAAATCAAAAATTACTGGAGAAAGGTTCTATCGCATAGGGCACGCTGATGGACTAAGGACCGGATTCTAAGCACTTTTGCTTACGCTGAATTTTGAAAGCAGCAACAAGTAATCGAAATATCTGCACGAATTACATACCGCGAAAGCAGTAGAATAAATAAAATTCAGCAGTTCAAATACCCCTTAGGGTACTGCCGCCAAAATTTCATCGATCAATCTCGTAATAGCAAAAGTTTTGCTTTCGCTTTGAAGTTACAGAATCCCGCCTGGTTGTGCCTACCCGACGAAATGCATAAAATGCCTAAAAAGCTGTTTGAAGACTGGATTTCGTTCATTCCGAATTAGAAATTGAAAATATTTTGCCAGGCGTGCGTTAAAACCGTAAGTATTAGTAGTTCTCTTAAAGATATCAATTGATTTAAACGTTTAATCTGTAGATTCAATACGTAAAAAAGTACGGTATTATTCAACATTTAAAACCAGAATACACACCGAACGATTACGAAAATTTAAAAATGAAACATTTAAACAGCCAAGAGTTGGGACATCCACAACATCAACTTCAGGCTTCAATGAACAGAGGCAATACATTTTTTGCATTTTTAGATATATGCAGAGCTATGTTAAGAGCAAACATACCCCTTAACAAATTAACAAATTCATATTTCAAGCAGTTTCTTAAAAAATATTGTGAAAGGCGTATTCCAGATGAAAGTACCCTCCGCAAAAACTACGCTACACGTGTCTACGAAGACAATGCAACAGATTAAGACAATTATTGGCAATACCTATATATAGTTTACCGTTGACGAAACTAAGGACAGTTGTGGAAGGTTCGTTGCAAATTGAATTATATGAGTTTTGAAAGAAAATTACAGGCATAATGTATCTACTCAGCTTGATAATTAAATAAAACTAACAGTAATAATGAAGGGTTGGCAAATTCGTTTTTACCTGAAACTATGCCAAGTGAAAGATCATTACTTATGTTTTCGGAGGCAGCAGCATATATGGTCAAACCTGCATCGAATTTAAACATTTTTCATGAACATTTAATACACTGTACATGTTTGGCACATGGGCTCAATCAAATCGCAGAAACTATAAGAATGCAATTTCTTTTACTCAATAAGTTAATAAGTAACGGGAAAATATTTGTTAAAGCACCTTTAAGGGTTCAAATGTTTAAATAAAGGTTGACCAATACTCCGCTACCCCCAGAACCAGTACTTACCGAATAGGTAACTTTAAATAACTGAATTTGAGTCAATATAAGACTGCCAAAATGTCCTTAAACAACGTGAATTGCAATTTTAGTTGTCTAAGCCGATCAATCAAAACACCAAAAAACAGCAAGTTCCTTTGGTTGAACCAATTAAAATAATTGAGAACTTTAAAAATGCAACGAATGGGATTCCGGGTCCCACTGGAAGGTTAGTGAAAGCACTAGTGGACCAAATTTTTACAAAAATAGGGGTTACCAGTTATTATAAAATGTTTTATATATTTTAAGTGGTAAACATATTTCTGATATAAACATGATTCTGGCCCTTATAGCCAGGTTTAAATATACACATATTACAAGTGTAGACGTAGAAAGAAGTTTCTCTACTACCGATAAGCATATTTTAAATGACAAATTGCCATGGAGCATGTGGAAAAATATTTAATTCCCAACTCTTGGCCAACTCAGTAGCCATCTTCAGGGGAAATCTAAAAACACAAAAAAGGACTGCCAGAATACATTGTTTTCTGGTAGGCAATTGTGCTGGTTGGAGCACAATGGTATCAAAACAATCAATAGGGAAAACGTCAAAGTTAAGATCTAAAGTCAAACAGTAAAACAAGCTAAAAAACTGCAGTAAAAGCTAAGAAACCCCCTGAGAACTCTTAAGGGGTGCAAAATTTCTCGAAATAAACACAAGAACAGAATAGCTTACATACTTACTTTTCAATTCTTGAAAAGTGAAATTACAACTATACGAAAAGTTAACCAAGCTGAAATTTCATCTATTGCACCAGACGTCCAACAACATCGCATCCGAATGTACCAAAAATCTATTTATCGAAAATTCATAGAGATCACCAACACTAGTTAACTAGATGATTATGCAATGAAGGAAATTTTGTTATGTCTGCGTTGGATAAGCTCAAAACCTTACCAGTCGAGCATTTGTCATGCTTGAAAATATCAATCTCTTCTAGGACAAACGGTTCAAGCCCAAAATTTGAGGGGTGTAAAACCTCGGCATCAGTATTCTTGTTGAAGCAGTAACCACTGTCTCCTCTCTTAAATGACAGTCAAAAACCAGCGTGTCATTACCGATCTCATTTCTACTTCTGAGGTGTTCTGACACCCTGGTACTCGATGATCTTCCGGTTCTTCCGATAGACACAGCATTACAATCGGGGGCACCACATCTTAAACGGTAGACACCTGACTTCTTCAGGTCTGGAATATTATCCTTATTGTGAACGAACATGTTGTTAATTGTGATAGTAAACTTAAACGAAAACTTTACATTGTCTCTGAGCTTTAACTGAGGCGTCGAACACAGGACCACAATAAGTGACGGGGACATTAGACATTCCCTCTGGTTGGGCGGGAGGTAGACTGGAGCTCATTTCAATTAAGAGCTGACGGCTCTTCGTATTTACCATCCTGTCGACAATATTAACTGGGTACTTGTTGTTGACTGCGAGTTGCTTAATCGGGTTTCTTTCCAGTGTACAATCACCTGGTTAATTAGTGTTCCTGAACTCTATGAATTTTATGTGACCAAAGTTATTATGGATATGGAGATGGCTGTTTTGTGGCTCCCCTTCTCTGCCCGCTTATTTGTCTGTCACTTCTGTCATTTTGGTGTAGCTCGCTGTTCTGTCGTGGCGGTAGTGTCTCCTGTTTTCACCTTTTCACAAATGGCCGACTTTTTTGCTTCGTGATTAAATCGCCGTTTATATTGATTGTGTCTAGATTGTGCATCGATTTCTGGTACATTCAGATGAGATGTTGTTGGATCTCTGGTACAATAGATGAAATTTCAGCTTGGTTAACCTTTCATATAGTTTTAACTTCAATTTTCAAAAATTAAAAAGTAAGTATGTAAGCCATTTTGTTTATTTCACAACATTTTGCACTCTTTAAGAGTTCTTACGCGGTTAATGCTCAACCTTGTGGCCTCCTAATGTGTTTACTCTCAGCCAGTTGACTCCACAGCTTTTATATTTCGCAGTAAATTTTATACCTTGTGTGTTTAATGTGTATTAGTTTACTCGGATGATTTTGATCCGCTTTGACTGCATGTTTAACTCTGTTTAAGCTTTTAGCTTGTTTTACTGTAGCTCTCTTGATCTACAGGTGATTTCTTTGCCTCCGTGGCTATTTTGTTTGTTGCCCTCGAATTGAGGGTCTTCCGAATGTTGCTGCAAATGTACACTGGTTGCCTGTTGTGACTCCGTGTATTTTTGCTTCTTCATCCAGAGTGTTCCTATCATCACTTGGCTATACCGTACTGATAATAGCTAATAAGTTTGAAACATGTGTATGCGGTTGTCTCCCTTGCGGCCTTGCCCTTAACCTTTCTCATATATATATATATATATATATATATATATATATATATATATATATATATATATACATATAAAAATTGAAACTGACCCCGGATATAGGTTCTAGAGGTCCTAGTTCGCGCTCATTTGAAGAAATTTTCCAAAATTCAAAAATCCGGATGTGCTCATTAGTGAATTTTTTCTACGAAGATTCACTAAACGGTGTTAAAAGAACAAACTCAACCACCCGGATGGACCATAATCTATCAAACTCCATTACATATTTCAACTTAAGGAGTTAAGAGTTACATTCCCCTCGTATATTCACCATGGTATTTAAATAATGATTCGAAGTTTATGTAATGCCAATTCATTAAGAGAATGCAACTAACTGGAGCTTCTCTGAAACACCAAGTTTTTGCCAACATAAGTTTCGACAGTCTATACAGTAAACAAATGCTGACGCATCAGGTCTCACGGACAGCACTTCTTCAAGTCAATAAGTGGAAGGACATATTTGCTATTGCTGGTTTTTCAGTTTAGAATGAGTCTAGTCATGGTAGATGTAGTGTTAAAATCGTAGTAATATAATTATATTTTTCATTCTAATATACCCAATGTAGATTGTATGAACAAGGTCGTAAAACCATGTACAAACAACTCTTTAGCAAACATATTTACTCACCTCTAAACTTGACTAGTCTACTGTCAAAATCAGATAAATTTGTTAACACAGCCTTAATTACATTTCTCAGTGAGAATAAAATACAGATATAAAGTTAAATTGCATATATTTTATATAGTTTGTACATAAAGTGTAAACTTGTACGTTTGTGGGAAAAAGTATATAATACTTATAATCAAAGAAAAAAAAAAGAAAAAAAGTATATGTGTTTATATATATATATATATATATATATATATATATATATATATATATATATATATGTATATATGTATATATATATATATATATATATATATATATATATATATATATATATATAGTGTGTGTGTGTGTGTGTGTGTGTGTGTGTGTGTGTGTGTGTATGTATGTATGTATGTGATATATTATATTGCCACTAAAAATATCGGTATACAAATACTCAACGGGAATTATCCCAAATTAAGAGTATGAATACAATACATATCATACACTATAAAAATTAACATAGTAAAGTTCTACTAATTACCAAGCAGCGATGCAACGTGTCTCATTTCAGACTCACCACAACACAATATGTCTATTGACTGATGCACGCTGTTATAAATGGAGCACGATCTGTAAATCGGTGAGTTAAGCCTAACATTGGTCCTAGGTGGCGGTAGATAAAAAAAGTCGTGTCTTCTATAAACCAAAAACTAACTATTAAATAATAATAATACAGCTATTCGAGAGAAAGACTTGTGCGCAATCAAAATTTTATGAAATACTAAAAAAATATATCTTTCAACACATATATAGAGTCACACGAAGTATATTGTAGATATTGACTTTAAATTTGGCAAAATGCATGTTCTCAGCTTGACACAATACAAATTTCGACCCCTCATGTTCTTTACCAAGGACTCAAGAAACATATGAGGATTTTTAGATCACGCGCATTCCTATATTCAGCATCTTTGCATTTAGAAGTATGATTTATGATTGTCAAAGTGTATAAATATCATAGATAGAGAAATGTATAATATAATATATGTATGTATACAATCCCAGATTCAGACATGCATGAGTGACAAAATCAATTTGGAAGATGATAAAGAACATGGAGATTCTTTGTAAGAGATTTACAATAAATAGAGATACATGATTGTCTGCACCTGACAATATGAACCGTTCTCAGATCTCTAAAACACGAGAAACACATCCATATTAACAGGGTACAACTTCACCCTGTGATTACCCTAATCTAATCACTGGCTACACTACCGTCACCCAGCATCCAGTCCGCGACATTCTAACAATACTAGCCATTTAATACTAGAGGTAAGTCCATGTAATTCTAAGCACTCTCCAGCACTGCACATTACACATGACTTTAACCTGTACAATAACGTTTATAATATTTTAATTAATTAATTAAACAATTTTTGTTTATCTATAAACTTACAAAAAATAATATTGCGGCATATTGATCCTTCGTTCTCATTATCTAGTCCCTACTGTTTGCCTACATATTAAAAGCCTCTCAAAACTTTTGAATACTGAATAACGAATACTTTATAATAAGGAAAAAACAAAGGAAAAGTATAAAACAAAGTACTGAGACAAACTGAACAGATCGAAATCATTTTGTCAAGAACATCATCTTAATAATAAAAAAATAAAAAAATCATGTAACAATGCTAACTTGACCTAAACAAATACTATAACTAAACTGTCAACTATTCCTTAATTAACTTAAATAGCTTAAATTTATTTAAACCACCAGAAAACATCAAATAAACCTACTTATCGATTGACCACTTTACTTCTTCGTTGCGGCTCTTCTTGTCAGCCTTTTCTCACTAATATTGTTTTCTCTCGCAGCATCTGTTGGCAGAGTTTGTGAATGCTCTGTCGGCTGGTATGCTTCAAGTAAAGGTGAGTCTGCTGTATATACAAAGATGTATGTAATTTCCTAGTGTATAGGTATAACACAGAGTATAAGTAATGCTATAATTATAAGCATAGGTCTAGACGACTGTAAATTGTGTATTATGGAAATTCTGCATGGAAGTGCACTCTTCTCACTTAATTTGGAAATTTAAAGCAAGTGAAAAAGTCTGTGGCCAATAAGACTAATAAAGCTCTAGGCCAAACAACGTCTCTCTCTCTCTCACACACACACACACACACACACACACACACACACACACACACACACACACACACACACACACACACACACACACACACACACACACACACACACACACACACACACACACACACACACACACACACACACACACACACACACACACACACACACACACACACACACACACACACACACACACACACACACACACACACACACACACACACACACACACACACACACACACACACACATATATATTATAATATACGAGTAGCATAAAATATATAAGTAACATAAAATACATCACAAAGTTGATTAGTGTAAAGTTTTGAAATTTATAATTAATTTTTTTTAAAACTTGAACAATATTTAAGGATTCATACTTGAAAAAAAAGCAAGCGGCAGATCAAGATAAAAACTTCTGTAAAACTTTGTCCAATTGATTGGGTGCGTAAGCTACAACGAAACGAAAAGAGCTGCAGAGACAGTCATAGTTGTGACGTCAAAGCGACATCGCCTTTAGACTGTGGCGATGATTAAGAAGAAGCAATTAATATACATTTGCGACAAAAAAGCTTATAAAGATTTTGTAACACAAAGGCTTTGTATTACACAATTGTTCCCATAAAGCAAAATGAATAAAATTAGGACCACATTGCTTTTTTGCCTCGCATGCCGACATTCACCCAGTCAAAAATGTATGTACACATATCGTGTATTAGGCCTTACAGCATTATTTTTTATACTGTAGTAAATAAAAAAGTTGCGCAGAATGTTATATTAGTTCCTCAGGCCAATAAAATGAAATATTCCTTTTGTCAAATAATGAAAATGTTCTTCAAGCAGGTGCCGCCAACAAATGGGAAAACTAAATATAGAATACGTGTAAATGTTAGCATCCGCGTCTGAATGGAGAAAACATTACAGTATTTCACAGAAGTTTTAATTTATGCTGGTGAGCAGGAATATGGAAATGGAAATTAATCATATTGAATTATAATTGAAAATTTTGAAGACAGTAGAAACTTTTAATTGATAAAGTACAATTTTCTTCGTAGAAGTAAAATACTCCTAAATTATTCAAAAAAAAAACTTTCGTTTGAATATTTTTCATCTTCTTTTTAAGGTAAAGCTAAAGTAAGGACTCAGTTTGGACGAATAAACACATATAAAACTTACACTAATGATCTAATTTATTATTTTTTGCCACATAATTTACACTTTGCGTTACTCACCAATTAAATAATTTTTGTCTCTTTTTAGAAAGACATAAAAGACTGGGGTTGGACACTGTGGCTGTAAACTGAAACAAAAAGCAGAATCACCCCAACAACCATAAAAGTCATATCAGAGAGTTATGCGCTAGAGACGTATTTCGACAATAAAGTTTTCTTCATCAGTAGCTGCCGCTAAACTGATTTTAACGACTTTCAGAAAACCAGACTAAATCATCTGCTGCATTTGAATAGTTTTAACCTGATGGCTTTCCCAAAGGACCATATGAGACAACTCCTTAGAATAGTGGAAGGGTTTTCCAGAGATACTGACATGCAATTTGGACTTAATAAATGTCGTACCTTACGTGTAGTTAAAAAGAAAATACAACCAGGATTATTTGTTTTATTTATTTGAATACACCCCATGTTGTAATGATTGTATTAACATTTATCGTTGTACATTGAAAGACATTTTACGTACACTATAATTAGGTTAATAATATTGTTGTTATTTTAGTGGAGTCGAGTTGGCCTACTAACAAATAATTCAACTGTCACTGTCAGTTCGATTGTTATTTGTCACTTATGTCAATGTCATAATTTCATGTCATAGAAAAAGCCTATTCTGAAAATGGAGAGTCGTAGAAGTTGCTGTAGCTGTGTTCTAAAAGTTTTTGTATCGTGTTTAGTTTCACTTTTATATTGTGTATTCTGTATGCAAGTTATATTAATTAAATGGTTTATCAAATTTAACAAGTTATGGGTTCAGTACACGCTTGCTAGTGCAGTTTTGGCATAATCTGTAATCGTTTTTAATTGAAGTCAAGCCACGTGGAGACAAGTCATTTTTTTTATCGAGTTTTAGTCGAAGTATTTTTTCGAACTCGAAAATTAATTTTAAGATGAAGGTCGGCAATCTCGAAGAAATCTCATTTTATGGAGTTTTCCTGGATGTGAAGGAATTCTGAGAGGCGATCTTAAGAAACCTTCAGTGCTTACGAGTACTTCATCAGAATATGAAAGAAAAACGTACAAAACCATCCTGGAAGCTTATGAAAGTTCAGATCCAACAGCTTTACTCGTTTTAACCACAAATATGAGTGAACAAACGTTAACCAAAGTGATGAGATTTAATTCAGCCCACGAAGTTGGTTAAGAACTACACCAATTATATAAAAGTATAACAGAAGATAAGACTTTCGATCTTTGTATCGAATTTTTACATATAGGCATACTCACACATGATGTAGCCAACCATTTATCGAAACAGAAGAATATTTGGAACAATTTTAAACTGGATATGGGTGAAGGAGATTATAACATTTTATGTGAACGGTTATTTTAAATACAATTTAATAGCAAAAAAAATTTATTAGAAAAAAAATTATGTGGCTGCTCAGTCGAGAGATAATATTTAATGCAATTCTGAAAAATGTGTGGTTTCAGGCCCTGTAATGTAGGTGGTGTCAAACATACAAATGAAAATCAAGACTCGGTTAATAAATTTATTAATAAAAACTTCGGGACGCAGCAAGTGCGTTATGATAGTGAATTTTCATAAAAATGTGAATTTTAATAGCAAATATATGTTTTTTTCAAAAAGCAGGCATCAAATTTGATTACCAGTATAACCTATATAGTAAAACCAATGTGCCATGTTTCATCAAAATAACTTTATTGTTTGAAAACGTACAAACATTTCCGAAAGTAAACTTAAAGTGTAACCGAAAAAATCCGTTTCTTGGTCAACCTTATAGGTTAATAGCAAATTGAGCTTTTCAAATATGAAGTATTTAATCAAAATTCGCTACCATAACGCACTTGCTGCGTCCAGAATTTCTTTACTTACAAACATGTATTATATATTTCGATGGAAAATGCAAAAACATAAGACGTTTTCGACTAAAAAAATATTATTTGTATCATCAACGACTTATGGGCTATCCTGTGATTGTAGAAATATTTTTTGAAGATGTAGCTCAAGACAGCCTATAATTAATGTATACAATTTTTTTTTCATATCTTGTAGAATAACGGATATATTGAGCTTTATTGATTTTTTACGAAAATTCGACAAAAGTTATATACCATTAAACGATAAACTCTATAGCTAAGGCTACTGCCAAGCATCAGAGAAAGGGTCTACTTGAAATGAATTTTCTGGAAACATTTTAGTAAAATGAATGACAATGACGGTTGAAACGAAGACATCCGGGTTTGTAAAACATTCTTCTTGAAACATTTTCTTTCCATAGCCCATATTAGATTCAAGTTCTTTGCTTAAATGTTGCGAATTTTGACGTTTTAAATTGTCACTTTGACGTTTTGAGGAAAACCCAAATTTATTTTTCTTTAAATGCCCATAACTTTTTTGTCTTTTGACCTACAGCCCTAAATTTTGGTAGGTAATTTACCTATAGTAATATGAAACGATGTGCTTGGTTTCCCTTAATTTGTTATCTCCGGAGGTATGAATTTTTCCGGAAGAAAACTCAAAATTTTCCGGGAAAACCTTGGCCGATTTTTCTGGCTAACGAACTTATCCAAGCTACTTACAATAGAAAGGTATTCATCAAATTTTGTCAAAATCGGCTCATTCTTTTTTGAGTTATCGGTGTGATTCACACAAACCTGGGCAGATTTTCCTGACTAACGAACTTGTCCAAGCCATTTGCAAAAGGAATTTTTTCATCAAATTTGATCAAAATCGGCCCATTATTTTTTGAGTTATCGGTGTGATACATATATATATATATATATATATATATATATATATATATATATATATATATATATATATATATATATATATATATATATATATAAACATATAAAAATCGAAACTGACCCGGATATGTGTTCTAGGGGGCCTAATTAGCGCTCATTTGAAGAAATTTTTTCAAAATTCAAAAGTCAGGATCTCCTCATTAGTGAATTTTTTTAAAGAAAGTTCACTAAAAGGTAAATTTATATAAAGAAAAATTATTATAATTTTAAAAAATTCGCTACTATAACGCACTTCAACTCTTTTCAACACTTATTTACTATTGCTGTATCCATACTTTTTAAAAATGAAATAAAAAAAGCCTGGAGGCAGCAAGTGCGTTATGGTAGTGAATTTTCATAGAAATGATCTGGCACAAAATATTTTATAACTTTTTTTTCTTGTAACATAGAAATCTAAATTTTGGTATGTAGTTTGCTTTTTATATCGTTAACCTACCTACCAAATTTGCTTATCATAGATTTTTTATTTTTTAAGATAAAAATTTTTTTCAAATGAAAACTCAAAATTTTCTCGGAAAACCTCGTCCGATTTTTTTGATTGACGAATTTGTCAAAGCCTTTTACAAAAGGAAGGTACGTGCCAAATTTTATCAAAATCGGCGTATTATTCTTTGAGATAAATTTTTTTTTCGAATGAAAACTCAAAATTTTCCCGGAAAACCTCGTCCGATTTTCCTGACTAACAAACTTGTCAAATCTATTTACAAAAGAAAGGTACATATCAAATTTTATTAAAATCGGCTAATTACTTTTTGAGATAATAATTTTGTTCCAATGAAAACTCAAAATTTTCCCGGAAAACTTCGTCCGATTTGCCTGACTAACAAACTTATCCAAGCTATTTACAAAAGAAAAGTACATGCCAAATTTTATCAAAATCGGCCTATTATTTTTTGAGTTATCGGTGTGATACATATATATATATATATATATATATATATATATATATATATATATATATATATATATATAAATATATATATATATATATATATATATATATATATATATATATATATATATATATATATATAGATATATATATATATATATATATATATATATATATATATATATATATATATATATATATAAACATATAAAAATTGAAACTGACCCCGGATATGGGTTCTAGGGGTCCTAGATCCCGCTCATTTGAAGAAATTTTTTCAAAATTCAAAAGTCGAGATCTCCTCATTAGTGAATTTTTTCTAAGAAAATTCACTAATAAACACAAAATTTTGAAATTAATATTTTAATAATTTAACCTACCAACTCTGCTTATATAATTTAAACTAGTGATGTATGTACTTTATATTATGCAATTTCATCAAGCTTTCATCAAGCTATAAGTAAACAATAAGTAGGTACCTCCCTAGATATTATAAGTACCTACTGTATTAGTTTGAGGTAGGTATATTTCTTCATGAAATCTAGATCGCTTTTAAGTAAATTCAATCACTTTTTTTAATTTTTTAGTATACATTCGAATGCTAAAATTTAGAGCTTTTGGACTCAAACTTTGTCCGTATTGGGAAAGGAATGGTGCAAGGCTGACAATTTACAAAATTGTTAGCATTGTAACCACAATTTAATAATTAATTTGTAAAAGCAAAAGTTGAAAATTACACGTATTCACTTTTCACGACAACCAAAACGTAAATTTACTACTATTATCTGAGAGCCTCGGTGGTTCAGTAGTGAGAACGTGTACCTCTGAACTGAGAGGTACTGGATTCGATCCCAGGGTACTCCTTTCACTTTTTTAGTACATACTGCACAATGAACATCTACCGAGGTTGTGGCATTGTATTCGAGCAAGTTAAATGTCTGCACGTTCTGCCCTTCGGAGAAGGCGTCAAGCCGTCGGTCCTGTGTCCATGCGGTGTTGGTCACGTTAAATTTCCCCTTACAGAAAGGCAGGGGTTAGGAACAATTCCCTGGATAGTGAGGCGAAACTGCTCCTTGACGTCGGTGATTGGCCATAGTCGTGGAAATAGGCCGACGTTAAAGAAATAAAATCACATACTATTATCTGTAGATTTTATCGCAGAAAAATTATCAAACTTATGCTTGATAAGTTTTTATGACACATGTTACACAGCAGTTAATTGTTATCATCAGTCCATTGTTACAGATACGACATTGTTTACAACAAAATCTATAGAGTTCTTTTCGTACAAGAAATCCAGCATTTTGAACATGGTTTACAGACTTTGAGGCATTGAAATCTCATATAATAAGTATCATATCACTATCATAAGACTGGACTATGTTATCCTTTACAGGCTTTACTTGTGTTATGTGTTACTGATAATAAAAATGTTATTACTCACTTTATTTTATTCTTACAAAAAGTTGGCGTGGCTGAATAGAGAATTGGATTAGCTTTAAAAATATGTATCATATTACCTACCATCGAATTTCAAAATTTCGAAGGGTTAGTTACCATTTAAAGAAGTATGACGATAGGGGTAAGATTTTTATATAAAAAAGTTAGTTTTTGACAATAAAAATCGACCGGTTTTTAAATTTGCATTAATAATGGTCACTTTCAATTTTATATATATATATATATATATATATATATATATATATATATATATATATATATATATATATAAAGCGTAATTATTGTGTAATCTGTACGGTAAATACAATCACGAGATGATAGCCATGGTTGGAGTGCAGAGCACTAAAGATCTGAATATATTTCTTAGTCGATTGATGAGTTAATTGTATGGTTGAGAGCTGTGATGAGGGTTTTGACTGCTTGCTTTTAACAGAAACGTGGCAGGTACATAAATGCGTTCTTATTGTATTACTGGTTATTCTTTAGTTTATAATGGTGGTAGAATCAACCAAAATGACAGAGTCCTGGTGTATATAAAGGAGCATGTTGAGTATACATTATATATCGTGATTATTGCGAAACCAAGTGTGTTGAGGTTTTTCTGAAGCTTGAAAACAGATATATTCTTGTAACAGGACTACATATAACTCAATCATCGGATGCACGTAGGTTTAATGAGGAATTATGCAGTTACCTAACCCATGGTACTGATGAATATGACTACCACATTTATCTTGGTGACTTTAATATAGAGAACTCGGCTCGTTCAGACATAAATGAAGAATACTTAAAAATACTCTAAGCAAATTCGTTTAATCCTATGATTAATGATTGCACAAGGGTACAGGGTATGCCGAAAACATGCATTGATCATACATTTATAAAATGTAGTAAACATGATAAGGAAATAAATCCGTTTATTTATCTACTATAACTGATCATTTTATAATAGGTTTGACAGTAAATTTGAAAAAAACTAGCCAATAATACAGTTAACCAATCTAGGACCTTTATCAACCAGAAAAGGTTGAAATGAATTTTCTCAGCTAAAGAATGGATAAAGAATATACTTAACACCAACGCTGTTGCAGGATATATAATGACAAAATTAGTCAATAAGCTACTGCTCTAGTAAAATTAAATGTAAGAACAAAGGGCGTTCAAGTAGGACCACTGGTGGGCTGCTAAAATCGGAAGATACCAAGAACAGGATGTACCAAGCCATGTTAAGGCATCATAATGACTAGATAAAACGTGGTACTTATAGAGACTATATAAGTCATTTGGCGACTTACTACACTACACAGATTGAACATCAAAGTAACGATGCGAGTATATTGTGGAAAACTATGCATGAACTGAATGTAATAGGCAGATGTAGAGGCGTGTGTAAAGAGAAAATTAAGTCTGATGCTGCAAAAATTTTGAAGATTAAAAAGGTAAATGCTGATGTCTTTAATAACTATTCTACAAAACAAGGAAGTCAACTAGATACAAAACCAAAACTCAAATAAACTAGGCATCAAAGGTAAACAGGAATAATCGGATGAATACTATATTTGAGGCAAATACCAACGTAACTGGAGTTCGTAAAATTGTAAGCAATGTAAAAATGGGAAAAGGACTCGGAATTGCTTCGCTGACTGTTAGGACTATTCATACAGTAATAGAAGAGGTAGTCAATACTTTGGTATACATTGTAGATGAAATAATTGATGCAGGTCTGTTTCTAGATACTTTATTGTGTCGGTTATTAGTCCGCTTTTTAAGAGTAGTAGTAGAAGATGTATCAGTAAGAGTAGGCCGGAATTGCAACATCTGTTGAGTGTAATAGCTAATATTATAGAAAAGGTTATCGGCATTTGAATAACTGTTTTAAGGATCTTTATCAGTCCCAGGTCACTTTCGATGAAAGATTTCGGAGTCTTTAGTATTGCCTAACAGTTGACAGGATGTAGATCTCTCTATTTCTGAGCTTCCCTTGCACTCCTGTACACAGAGATTTATAGCAAGCATTTCTACTTGTAAGATGGTGGAAGGTTTTCCTAGGAACTTACCAAGTCTAAAGTTATGTCCTCTTATTTCCAGTCCTGCTCCCTCAATTTTTAGTTATTTGTCTGCCTTGCACTGTCTCTTTTCCATGATCGACGGTCACTTATTAGCTAGCATGTCGAATGGAAGTATGAAGTCCAGTTTGACTAGCATTTAATTTGTTGGTTTGGCGAGTGACTCCAGTGGAATAATCTCCTCGTTTGAATTGTCCGCTTGGAATAGTCTTAAGGCACTTCGTGCTACTTTCCTCTTTACGCATATGTACAGTGAAGTAACGTTTACCCTTGCCTCTACTGCAGCTGTAGGGCGGCATGATGCCATAGCTTTCGTTATTCCAAGACAGATCAGCCTTTGCCATTTTTGCAACTTGCTTTGTGTTAAGGCTTGTTCCGTTTTTGAACAACATATTATAGATGCATATGTGACCAGGGGTTTGATGACAGTTGGTAGATCCCATATACCATCCTAGGATTCAACCTCCTTGTGTTTCCGAGTGTCTACGGGATGTTTAGATTGCCACTGTGGCTCTCGAGGGAGTTTTTTCCAAGTGTGTGTTCTAGTTCAGTTTTTGGTCTAACAAGATCCCTAAATATTTAACTTTATTGGAAAATTGTATCTGTGTTCCATTCAGCGTGCGAGCTTTTAAATTTACTTTCCTTGTGTCCGTAAATGAAACAAGAACTGTATTATGAGGATTGACATTAAGTCACTCTGTCTCACACCAAATCCTTACTTTATTTTGGGCTGTTTGCTTTAGGCTAGATATTAGAGCATCGTACTTTAGCACTGGTAGAAGCCTCTACAAGCAAACATACAAAAGATTAATATGCATCTACAACAGTATTTACGTTAAAAAGGTTAAGATACAGTCCCAGTCAATAGAGAGTAAATAATTATTTCACACTGGATTAAAATAATTATTGATTTAAACATAAATATTTTTCTGAAAATTCTATTTAAAGTATATATGATCAGCTAAAAGTTTGTAATTAATTTCATAATGAACCATATGGTATATTACATCAAATATTTGTAACATATTTGGTGATAATATTTTTAATAAATCTTTCAGGCACAAAAAGTTTACGTCAAATTATACTACAGGTAAGCTCAATAATAATTATTTCAATATTAGAATTACATTGTTTGTTGCGAGACAAGTTATATAGGAATTAAAATATAAAAATTATCAAGGCAAAGTGTAACGTTTGTATTCAAAGCACAAAAGCTTTAAAATCGTTCTGTACACTTCTTTGAAAGAAGAAGACCGACAATGTAAACAGAAAATACAAAATGATGAGATTCTTTTGTACATTAGCTCCAAGAAACTAATTAATCTTATTTAAACAAAGAGAAGTTTTCAAATAAAAGATATTAATGACAACACGGCCTTTCTACCTTATGTACATTTTTTTTACATTTTTATGAGTTTAAAGTTAACTGTATTTAGGAAAACAGATTACTATATTTGTTACGGAAGGAACGAGATATTCATTAACTGTATCTCTTAAGACGTCTGTGCAAAAAATGCTTTAAAAGCTAATGATAATATTAAAGATGAAAGTACACAAATAATAAACAATTTTATTTTTAGCACTTAATTAACAACTAGAAAAAATGTTATCTCTTTGGCACGTGGTAAATCAGTTATTTGGGTTATATAATGAAAACAGTGGCGTTTTAGTGAATTTTTGTAGAAAAAATTCACTAATAGAGAGATCCCGACTTTTAAATTCTGAAAAAAAATTTCTTCAAATAAGCGCGAACTAGGGCCTCTAGAACCCATATGCGGGGTCAGTTTCAATTTTGATATGTTTATATATTTATGTATATATATATCTATCTATATATATATATATATATATATATATATATATATATATATATATATATATATATATATATATATATATATATATATATATATATATATATATATACCCTAAACCATACCTGTGCTTGTCGTTGTCTTAAGGGAGAATGGCATATCGAAGAGTCCTAAGTGGGACGAAACCGGTTTGTCTCTCCTGCTATACATCTTACTGCAAGCCCTGGCAACTTGTAACAAGAATTTGAATCATATAAACTAATAAAATAAAAAATCATACAAATTATCAAAATAAGTAATAACGCATTGTTACTGAGCACAACTCGAGATAAAATATGTTTGTTAATAAGTAAATTGGAACCAGTGATCCCATCCGATGGCTACTATTAGTGAATTTTCTTTAAAGATTCATCAATGAGATACCGACTTTTGAATCTTGAAAAACTTTCTTCAAATGAGACTAGAACCCCTACGTAGACTAATATTCAACCACTTACTTGTTCCGGTATCTTTATATTAAAAAAAAAATCATGAAAATTTGCAAACAATTTTTTCAAAAAATTTCGAAAACACTTATTTTTAATAACTTATTAAACATTAATCATTCATTACCAAAATTTCACAAAACCTCTTACAAAAAACGATTTCTACGGAAGCACAAAAAAATTTCTGCGAAAACTGGCTACATATTTTTTTACACAAAAATTTGCTAAGAGAATACACAAAATTCAAATTTTATACCTAATCTGTTATTAAAATTTAAAAAAATATAATTTGTTTGTACGAAAATCCATTAAAACCTTATTTTCCACGAATTTCGTTTAAAAAATGTTTCATTAATTGAATAATTTTTCATATAAAACTTCGCAAGAAATGTTTTTTCTAACAAAATTCATTAAACACATTTATAAGAAAATTTGTGATTAAAAGAACATTTTGTATATGAAAATTCGCTTATAGAAATAAATTTAATAAATTAAAAAATATTCAAAATCTGATATAAATACAGAAATAGATACCTATTCTGTGGCTTCACAGAGAAAATTATTTTGTCTGTCGATGCTATAAAAATTAAATCCGGTTGTATAGAAACACACTCTTCTGATGTCACAAATCTCTACGTCCATATTAAGTGTGAAATGGATTTGCTTACCAAGGGCAACAACTGCTGATATTAAACTTCAATTAAAAGTCTTAAAAGTGCTTATCTTTCATTAGTCGCTAAAAAATATTGGAATTACACAATCTGATCAGATAACGTTAAAACTAAATCAAAGACGAAAAAAGTAGAAAAACTTCGGGACGCAGCAAGTGCGTTATGGTAGCGAATTTTCATTAAATGCTTCAAATTTGAATAACTCAATTTTCTATAAACCTAGAAAGTTGAATTTTGGTGTAACATTTCCTAAGATAACATATCCACTAAATTTCCCTAAAATAGCTTTGTAATTTTCGGGAATAAATTTTTTTAGAAAGAAAACTCAAAATTTTTCGGAAAACTTTGTCCAATTCTCCTGGCTAACCAAGTTATCCAAGCTATTAATAAAAGAAAGGTAGTTGCCGAGCTTCATCAAGATCGGTTAACTACTTTTTAAGTTATCGGTTGGATACACACACACACAAATATATATATATATATATATATATATATATATATATATATATATATATATATATATATATATATATATATATAAACATATAAAAATTTAAACTGACCCCTAGGGGTCCTAGTTCGCGTTCATTGGAAAAAATTTGTGCAAAATCTCACCATTGATACCTCTCTGGTAGTGATCTTTTTAAATAAAAATTCACTAATTCACACTTTTTTTAAATAGAAATTCACTAAAAATGTTAAAAGAGAAATTCGGTCAAAGGTGAAATTTTAATCCAAGTCCCTTTGCTCATAAGCCAGCCAACTCTTCGACTACCGTAAGGGTTATAAATGAAAGTGTAATACAGGATAGATAACCCATAATGACCTTCGGTTATTTATTTGTAATATGTAAGGTCTTTAGAGGCCTATTTTGCAACTATTTGAACAAATAAGAAAAGTAGCATAAATCTAGAACATTCCAATATACATTTTATGCAATAATGACTATTCATAAACCGCAATAGTTATACTAATTTTCACGTTTCAAATCTCCAGTTTGACATTTACAGGAGAAAAATTTTAAAATTTTCAAAGTAATTTTTCTCGTACTTCTCTTGACCCTAAAATAACAATTTTAGCTCTAACTACCCAAAATATTAAATAAAACTATTTACAAAGTAATATGCAACTATTACAACAATACTAATATTGATTTGGAAGCAAACACAATTTGGATGCAGGTCTCTGAAGGACACCCGAGCCTGGGTAAATTGCTGTTACACGAGCTAATAGCCATGCCAACGGTGTGCGTAGCTCATTTTTTATAACAACCATGTCTCCTACCTTTAACGATTAATTTTGGTTTGTCCATTTATTTCGTCGCTGCAATGTAATTAAATAGTCATGATGCCAACGAGACCAAAAATCATTGTGCAAATGCGGTTGCAAGCGACTCAACGTGTTAAGCTTCAACTTGGAGAAATCCCTTGAGGGCAATGATGTTAGTGGTTCCAATGTTAAGAAATGGCCTGGCGGTTACGCATTAAGGTCATTTGTATGCGTACTAAGAGGATGAAGTGGCCTCGAATTAAGCACTGCTTCGATTTGAACGGGGACCGTATAAAATTCTTCAAACGTCAAAATTTGCTGACCACTAACTCTAACTGAATGAGCTTTAAAGATTTTAACACCGGCCTCGGCTAAACCATTAAAATTAGGACCCGAGGAAGGACCAACATGCCACAAAATTTTTTCAGACTCAACAACATCTTTCATGAGATCAATGATTTCTCAATGTGCGCCGACAAAAAAAGTTCCACGGTCCGAATGTATGCTAATGCAGCGACCTCTCCGAGAGATTAATCGCCTAAATGCAGCAAAAAAAGTATCCGTGCTAAAATCTGAAGCCAACCCCAAATGGATTGCTTTAGTGCAAAAACACACAAAAACGCAAACATATGCCTTCTGGGATTTTATACAAGGGTATCAAGAAACGGACCGGCATAGTCAATGGCAACCTCTTGAAAGGGCTTTATTTGACTAATGCAACCGACAGGTAAATTTCACATATAAGGAATGATAGGTTTAGGATTAACCCAAAAACAACGAAAACAATTTGACAAACAAGAACGAATAACTTTTTACAGACAAAATCCAAAAGTTCTACGAGATCAATAAATGCAAATGCTGCAAACCAGGATGAAGGTACTTCATGTGAGTATCTTCGATAATGAGATTAGTCAAACGATGCTTTTGAGAAAGCAACAAAGGAAATTTTCTGTTGTAAGACAATTGCAAATTTGTCAATCGACCGCCGACCCTAAGGAAATCTATTTTATCTACGAAAAGGTTTAACTTCCAAAATTTCTTGCATCTACACATACCCTTTCGAATTTCGGAAAATTTCGGAAACCTCAGGAATAAAACTACTAGTAAATGACTTTTTAGGATCAAATAAATAGGGTAGCAAAGCAGACAAAAACATTGTTTCAGTATTCTAGATAAAACATTGTCAGGTCCAGATGCTAAACTGGTTCAAAGGGATCGCAATTCCTGTTCAACAAAAGATGGCGCTATATCAATTTCCGAAATAAGAGTAACAGGCTCAGAAATGTGACACCCTGGCAAGGTATCGGAAATCCCGGTCGTAAAGAAGGTATAAAAGTGGTCAGCGAGAATATCAGCGGTCGCTGTGTCACTCCAACTGAGAGTCCCATCTGGTTTGCACAACAGGGGTACTGAAACTCTGGAAAAAACGTATTTGCGAACATATGAATAAAATCGTTTGGGATTGTCAATGAGACCAAACTCATACGAGGTTTTGGCCGTACGAATATTGACGCAGACTCGAGAAACAGCGATGCTGTGGAAAATCCTGCTCATCCCGGGTACGCTGAAACATCATTCCAACTTGTATCTTATTTTTAATCTGATCCAGAAGCCTGTGAGACAACCAAGATTTGAGAGGACTGTTGCGATGAGTGAAGACTCGATTGTTCCCATCTATCACAGATTGTAGGGTTGACTGGAAGGAATGCCACTGATCTTTCACAGCACCTGAGGCCTCAAGAGGTGTCCAATCGACCATAGACAATGATAGCCCCGCGCCCGCGTGATCTGTTCTGCTATAAGAAGAGGTGACATTGTTGGGTAAACTGTAACTTATTACGTGAACGTTGCTAAAATGAATGCATCATCAGATGATCCAATTGGTGATAAAAGTTTAATAGGGGAGAATAGATCCTCATCAGTGGTCAAGACGAGCTCGAGAATAGAAGGTTTCTGGTTGACACGAAACCATGTGAAGTCTGTAACAATCTGTGATATATTATTCTATCGAATAACATCCAGGAGCAGGCTCTCGCTACTATTATTAACGGAGAGGGAAATTAGAAATATTCGGGAGATTAAAGTCACATCCAAGAGGATTGGTTTGAGATTACTCAAAATAGGTCTTGATCTGCTAGGAAACTTGAGTCTGGTTGCCTGTGAATACTTTCTAAAACAAAAATAGAGAAACTATATGAAAGTTTGAGTCAAGCAGATTCCATTGTTTGAATAGTTTGTTGAGGCCGAGTTATGTTAATTTCCCTGAAGGTGGTATTATTTAGATATACGCATAACCTACTTCCCCTTCTGTTAGGATAATCACAGCGATAAATGCTGTAGCCGGGTATGTGTACAACACTGTCCGGATTTGTGCTGGAAAGCCATCTCTTAGTGAGCGCAATGCAAGCCGGTTTATAATGATCGAAGAACTAATTCATCGAACTTAGCCGTAATCGAAGCAATGTTTGTGTAAAAAAAAATTGTTGACATTCTTGTTTGACATTGTTTTTACTATATAGATTATACTGTTCACCATATTTGTTGCCTTTAATTAGGAAAAAGGCATATTTGCCATTAGAAACATTTTTATGAAAATTCACTACCATAACGTACTTGCTGCGTTCGGACTTTTTAAAAATAATTAACCAATTTAGATAAAACTTGGTAGGTGGGTAGTTGTATTTTGTAAATAGCTTGGTCAAATTGGTTTACCAGCCAATGGGACCCGTTTCTCCCTGGAAATTTCCAAATTTATTTAAAAACATGTTTGTTTTTCTGAACGTCATAAAGCTATTGAAATGAAATTTGGTGCTCCTGTTGTCCTTATAAATGCTTTAACAACTACCAGAAGTGATGTGTCAAGGTAATTTAAAAAGTGAGTTTCTTGATTCCAAAGCCTTTATGAAAAGTCATCAGCAAAACGCAATTTCCACGCCAGGACTTTTCTTATTATAAACACAAAGACTACGACAGCGTGGGAAACTTATCAATGAGAAGCTAAGCAGATTATTTCACACATGTATGTACCTACATAAAGATTGTACTGTTTTTCTGATGCAACACGTCCTAACCAAGATAAATGCGTTTACTGAGAATTTAGTAGCAAATATCATTTTCTCTGCAGGTTTAATAATACAGAAGAAACTCTACTGATGTACACGTGGATGTATTGCTACTTTGATTTTATTCCAGGAAGAGGTTTTGTAAATACGTCTATACCTGCATTTTCCGTTATATATTTCAATGTGTATGTCTGTTTTAGATCTTAAATGCCCTTTCTGTTTGGGTGCACGTGTATCACTAATTGCGCTTTGACCCTGAACCTGAACATCCTTTGATATTATTATATTTCCTGTAACTACATTTATTTTGTACTTATTTGTAAAAACAGTCGAGTATACATGAGTTCCTTATTGCTGACGACCTAGTGTCAAAAGTTAAATTTAGTCTTGAAAAATGTAAAAGTAACAAAATACTGGTATTTTTTGCGAATTTTTCGTAGAACAAAAAATTCACTAATTGTGAGATTTGTGTTTACATACACACACACACACACAACATACATATATATATATATATATATATATATATATATATATATATATATATATATATATATATATATATATATATATGTATATATATATATATATATATATATATATATATATATATATATATATATATATATATATATATATATATTAAAAAATTGTAAAATAGCCGTCAGTTGCACAATAAAAACATTTTAGTGAATTTTCTTAAAAAAAATTCACTAATGAGGAGATCCCGACTTTTGAATTTTGAAAAAATTTCTTCAAATGACCGCGAACTAGGCCCCCTAGAACACATATCCGTTTCAATTTTTATATGTTTATATATATATATATATATATATATATATATATATATATATATATATATATATTATATATATATATATATATATATATATATATATATATATATATATATATATATATATATATATATATATATATATATATATATATATATATATATATATATATATATATATATATATATATATATATATATATATATATATATATATATATATATATATATATATATATATATATATATATGTATCACACCGATAACTCAAAAAATAATAGGCCGATTTTGACTAAATTTGGTGGAAAAATTCCTTTTGCAAATAGCTTGGATAAGTTCGTTAGCCAGGAAAATCTGCCCAGGTTTTCCCGGAAAATTTTGTGTTTTCTTTCGAAAAAAAATTATATCTCCGGAATTAACAAAGTAAGGGCAACCAAATTTGGTACGCTAGTTAATATCCTTATAGGTAAGCTACCTACCAAAATTTAGCTATGTAGGTCAAAAGACAAAAAAGTTATGGGCATTTAAAGAAAAATAAATTGGGGTTTTCCTCAAAACGTCAAAGTTGCGATTTAGAACGTCAAAATCGGCAACATTTAGGCAAAGAACTTGAATCTTATCGTTTAATGGCATATAATTTTTGTCGAATTTTCGTAAAAAATCAACAAAGCTCAATATATTATTATTATACAAGATATGAAAAAAATCTGTATATATTAATTATAGGGTGTCTTGAGCTACATCTTAAAAAAATATTTCTACAATCACAGGCTGGCCCATAAGTCGTTGGTGATACAAATTTTCTTTTTTGTAATCAAACACGCCTTATGTTATTGCATTTTTACATTTTCCATCGAAATATAATACATGTTTGTGAGAAAAGAAATTCTGGATGCAGCAAGTGCGTTATGGTAGCGAATTTTGATCAAATGCTTCATATTTGAATAGCCCAATTTGCTATTAACCTATAAGGTTAACCAAGAAACTAGTTTTTCCGGGAACACTTTAAGTTTACTTTTGGAAATTTTTGTAGATTTTCACACAATAAAGTTATTTTTATGAAACATGGCACATTGTTTTTACTATATAGGTTATACTGGTAACCAAAATTGATACCTGCTTCCTTAAAAAGAAAACACACATATTTACAATAAAAACATTTTTATGAAAATTCACTACCATAACGCACTTGCTGCGTTCAGAATTTTTACTTATATTGTTTTGGTTGAATAGTAAATATCGTTGTAATATAAAGAAGAGAGAACAATACTTTGTTTTTATTTGTAGTGTTTTGCTTAAAGAAAATTATTTTAATTTGGTCCTAGTGAATAAGTAAATGTAAAGTAGTAAAAATTTGTATTGCATTAAGCAGTAAGTCGAATTTGTGAATATTGTAATTATCAATGTGCAGATTTTTTTATATTCTGCTTAGTTTTAAGGATTTTTGTTACATTGATGACTTTTGTGTATATTTAGAACATTAAGGGGGATATGCTGATAAAGGCCGAATTAGTATAGTTTATTTAATTCATTGCTAAAATAAGGTTTTAATTTGCGTGATTTATTGAAAACGATCAATTTTTTTTATAGCTATGTGTTTCAAAAGAATTTAAATAATCAGAAATAAAACATTATAGATTTTATTTATATAGTCTGATTAATTTGACCCATAAAAAAGTATCACTAAATAAGCCTATATTCAAATAATTATCAATTGAAAGAATAAAATCAATAAAAACTCAATTGAAAATGTTTAAACGAACTTTCTAACACTCTGGATTAACATGACTATAAAAAAAATACAAATAAGTTACATCAAAACACAAATCCTAGCCCAATTATAGAACTCTACCCATGAGATAAGAGAAAACTGTACAGATTCAGCGGTAAGTAAAGAAATATTGGCATAATTTCATTTTCATCAATGTTAATACTTTAAATGGACAATAAAAATAAGTACTTTAGAATAAAGAGGAAAACTCATAATAATTAAAATTCTCATGCTGAACAATTAAAAGTGCTAAAAATAACATAGCAATATATATATATATATATATATATATATATATATATATATATATATATATATATATATATATATATATATATATATATATATATATATATATATATATATATAGGTATGTGTGTGTGTGATGGTGTGTGTGTGTGTATGTGTGTGCGTCTAGGAGGCTGATATTACTGAAATTTGGTAGGTGGCTTCTTGTGTAAGCGGCTTGGATAAGTTTGTTACCCAGGAGAATTAGATCATTTTTCCTAGAAAATCTTGGGGTAGGTTTTATAAAATATTGTATATCCGAAAATAACAAAAAATGGTCACCAAATTTGGTACACAGGTTTGAAATGTCTGATTTCATTTCTAAGTCAAAATTTTTAAGTTTATGCGTTTTATGTGTGTTAAATGTTGCGTCTAATGTCTCTACCTGTGGCCCTAGATTTATGTTTCGATTGATATTCTCCTACAATTGATTAATATATTTATAAATATGCATTTGAAATAGACGTTGCATATTACAAATAATTGACGTGCCAGGTTAGGAGCTTTTAAATAATTGTAAATTACCAAACAAAATAATTTATAATGTACATTTTAAGCCTCTACAAAATGTAAATAAAGTCTTGTTGAGCTAAGTTTAGGTTGAGAGCTATATGAATAAATATAGGGGGTTAAAATCTTAGTAGTGACTCAATACTTTGTTTAACATTTTCTCAGTCTTTCATTTAATTTTTTAAGTTTTAAGTTATCGGATTAGATCATGTAATTCCAATAATTCCAAATTTTTTAAATCAATAAGAACTTTTAGGATTTTTTTTTCAATTTAACAGGAGATCAGATTCTTATTGTCATTATTTGGTGAAACCATTCCTTACTTTTCCCAGAAGTAGATACTTTTTTGTGGTTTAAGAATGGCTTCTTTTCTTCTCTCCAACTGGTTTCGCTTTTTACGACATCTTCAGTCTAAGGAATTTTCTTTGTAAATCCACAGAAAAAATCTCTACGTCTGTATTTAGATCAGAATGTATAATTTTTATTTATTTTATCAGTTAATTTTCATGTACCAAATGTTTATGATATAGCTAATTTTTTTACAACTTTTTATGTTAAATTATTTAGAATTTTTGTGTGAAAAAATATTCAGCAATTTTTTAATGGGATACGTAAAAAATGATTTATTGAATTTTCGTGCAGAAAATTGTTTTAGGGAATTTGCGTAGAATTTATTGTATCGAACTTTTTTCGTAGAGCCTCGGTGGTTCAGGGGCAAGAACTTGTGGCTCTGAACCGAAGGGTACTGGGTTCTATCCCAGGGTTCTCCTTTGACTTTTTCAGTACAAACTGTAACGTTAACATCAACCGAAGTTCTGGCATTGTATTTGAGCAAGTTGAATGTCTGCACGTTCCGCCCTTCGGAGGGGGCGTAAAGCCGTCGTTCCCTTGTCCATGCGATGTTGGGCACGTTAAAAATCCCTATCATCCTTACAGAAAGGCAGGGGTTCGGCAAAATTTCCAGGATATTAAGAGGAAACTGCTCCCTAGCGTCGGTGATTGACCATAGTCGCGGAAATAGGCCGACGTTAAAGAAAACGATAAACACACACACAACTTTTTTCGTAAAATTTGTTTAACCGATTTTTGTATAAATACTATTTTTAAGGCAAGCTTATATTTGTGTTTCTAATTTTCGCGAAAAACACTTTTCCTAGCGAATATGCTTGAAAAAATTGCTTTTAACGAGACCACGACTTTGAGACTTGCAATTTTTTTCAGTTGTCCCTGAACTAGCACCTTTGGAACCCAGGTTCGCGATCAGTTTATATACATATATATATATATATATATATATATATATATATATATATATATATATATATATATATATATATATATATATATATATATATATATATATATTCACGCTAGCGGCAATTAAAATTTTATTTCAATGTAAGGTAAAAATTTACAAACGAATTCTGACGTATTTCTTCAAAGATGCTTTGGCAAATAGCTTTCCTCAGTTTAACGCAGTTACTCACTTTACGTAATTGTAAAGTTTACTTAGTTAATACCTTCGTTTTTTTTAAGTGTTAATACACAGTGAATTAAAATAAAATAGAAAAATATTAAATAATTATATCACTATTTATGGTCGAATTTTTCAAACTAAAGAGAAAACTGTTTCGATCTTGTAGAACCCACCAGTCTAGCACATATACGTTAACCACACATTTCTAATACAGGCTATGAACAGCTAGGTCTCAGAGGATCTAAAGATATATTCCAATTTCGGCACCTCTTCCTAGTGTGAGAGAACAGATTCATTGAGACAGTAGTCCTGAGCATTTTTAAATCAGTGTAGACTTGCCAATTTAGAACGTACCCGAGTAATTCTGCAGCTATTCACTGGATCTTGTTCTGGATGATTTGCTGAGCCTTGACAAAAGTATCTGTAGCCATGGACCATGCCAGGAAGGCATATTTCATGCATAGGGCGGAGGAGAACGTACGAGAGTGATTGTATTCTCAGAATGTTTTCTAAGCGGTTTGCAGAGTCTTGATATGTGCGTCTGTTGCCGTTGGCTATACTAGCGTAACATATGTTATTGAAAAGGCGGACTATTGGTTTGTATAGAAGTAATTACTTATTAAGGGACAGACGTAAATGCTTGTTAATGAGGGGGTGTAGTCTGTCTAGGCAAATGTGCTCTATACATTTTAACAATTGGCGTGCTGTCGTCATGTGCATTAGCTACCCCAAAATATCTGGCCAAGACTTGAAAAGAAATAAAACGGTTGCTCATGGTTACCACACCAGTCGGTTTTACGTTGTCGCTTGTTAAACGAAACCGTGGAGTTTTTCATAGTCAACAGTTAGCATGCAGCACCTTGATGTGCGAATTAAAACATCAGTTTTTGAGAAGGGGTGTAATTAGTATTATTTATTTATTTATGCAGTATACATCATAAAAATGTTTGCATAAGCCAGAAAAAAAAAACACTATACCTAAAATCAATTAACTAACAAATTGACCAGCTATAAATAAAAACACATAAGATAAAACTCACAATCAAGATTAAAAATTTACAAATAAAACTTATCTTGTACACTATACGAACACAAGAGATCGGGCACCACACGGCAGCCGCTCGTATCAAACACAAAAGCAAAATGCTCCTCAAATTAATAAAATGCATTGTCAACCAATATAAGCTTCATTGTCTTTTTTTTTTAATTTGTATTCGAGTTCCCGAGTTTGTTGTAGAATTTTATGCTAAAGTCGTTAAGACCGTTTCTTATCTTAGGCAGAAGAGTATAATCTATGCTAAGCAAGCTGTTCTTCCTTGTTGGATAATCATGGATTTTAGCCGGTTTCGTGCAGTGTGATTTCCTTTTTTTTTACATGTAAAAGCATTGCAAAAGATAAATTAAATTATAAGTGGGCGGGTAGTTAAAGGAAATAGTTTTGCCTAAGAGACCAACATGTCATGTTTTGTCAGTCACTCACTAATCCAGCTTCCATAAACAGCTGGGTCTAAAAGAAGATAGTCACATGTACGAGTAGAGTCACTTTGCAAGTAAGTGTTTTTTTTTTCGCTGACAGTTTTTATACCTACTCCTTAGGACGCTGTAAACCTGCCTTATGACAAGAGAACATGGTTCTCCGTATTACAAACAAGTGTCCTTAATACCGTACATATTACTAAATAATATAAAAAAATAGTTTTTAAATCAGGTTTGTTCACAACTTAATTTTTTACGAGGGTATAATGATATATTGTTAGCCTGGAAAGTTTCCAGTAAGCAAAATTTATATAAGTTGCGACGGTACCAACTATAACGTTTCATAAATGAGCTGTCAAAGTTTGACATCAAAAGTTGAATATTGACAAAACTGTGAATTTTTAAAAACGGCATGTCTGCGAAAAGAGACGATTCTGATAGAACAGAATTGGGTCAGTTATAAATCAGTAATACGAGAAAAGTCGTAGAAGACCAATTTTTGTGACTACTCGTTCATTCTGACTATGAAATGATCGAAGAATTAGGCTTATGCGTGATAAAGAACCATTTCACATTTTCTATAAACGTATGTTTCACATTGTTTTTCATGACTTGAAAATGAGGAAGCCTTCGGTAAAATAGATTTCGAAATCCTTGAACGCTAAAAAGAAGCCGCTCGTTTGGCAATGTTGAAGGAAATGTGACACCGTTGGAAGAGGATTCCTAAAAATGTTGTGTCACCCAATCACTATAGACGTACCATGATCCAGAGACTGAAGGGAAATCGTCAAGGTAAAGACATTCCGGTTCTTTACTTCCTAAGAATTTCCGTGTACAAAAGTAAGTAGTCAAGGATCTTGTTTAAGTTTGCTGCAAGAAAAAGCAGAATCACCCCAAAATCCACAAAATAACAACAGAAGGTTATGCGCTAGATATACAGGGTGCTTCATAACATGTGAGACACACGTCATGGAGTGACTAGAATTCTCGAAATAATTTTAAAAAAAGGTCGTATAGATATATGTCCGAAACTCTGGTGTTTTTGAGACACAGAGTGTTAAACGTTTGGAAAAAAATTGATTATTTTTTATATTTTGTGATAAAATTGCAATGGAAAATCAAATTTGACACACAGCATCCACTCGTTAGTTGCCATATCTGATGAAAATTTTAATCCCCTCAAGCAACCAGTGGCTGAGTTATATGGCTTCTTTATAATTCAGTTACATAAAAAAATGTTAGTAAGGCGCTGCATAAATTGTTTGTTGCATATGTGTCTTGGTTTGTTGGTAAAAAAAAGGGTTAGAAACAAGTTCCAAAAAATGTTAGTACAGCCCTGTATATATTTTTTTAAATATGTAGAAACTACATCACAAGGTGATTAAGGACCTCAGAATAATCCTATAAGCATAAGTCCAAAATCCTGTTGTTCTCAGGACAAGGTGTGTTAATATTGTCATTACAAATACAACAAAAATAGAATTTACATTAAGGTAAATGCTTAATGTGGCCACCTTGAGCCTGAATACTAGCGTGTAGTCGCTTGATCATTTGTGCTCAGACTCTTTCAGAAATCCCAGAGGGTTGTTGGCACTGGACTCCCATCTTTTATGCGCTGACGAAGCATTTGAATATTTTCAATCAGTGAAGAATTAACTATGCTTTTAAGTGACTACAGAGGTAAAAGTCTAAAGGATTTAAATCTGGTGCATGTGCAGGCCAATTCCCCGATCCGGCACGACCTATCGATTGATTTGAAAATCGTTCTTTGAAAACGTTTCTAGCTGTAACATTAAAATGCGATGGTGCACCATCGCGTATAAACCACACGTTGCTTTGTGGAATGCCTTCCAAAAGCTGAGGCAATTCGTTTTGCAAAAAGTTAGCGTAAGACTGACCAGTTAATTGTCCTTTAATAAAGAAAGGCCCAGTCAAATTGTCATCGATTATTTTGACCGAGACATTGGGATAAAATTTATGTTGGTTACGGCACTAATGAACAAAATGAGGATTTTCTTCAGCCAGATTGTGAAAATTTAAATTCCCATCTCTTGTAAAACCAGCTTTATCAGGACACAAAATCGATGGCAGAAAATTTGGATTGCTATTAGCCATTTCTAAGAACCAACCGCAAAATTTGATTACTAGGCGGTAATCATTTTCTTCTCAAGCCTGCATTCGCTGAATGTGGTAAAAAAGCAGAAGCTGATGCGCAAAAATCTCTAGACTGTAACATGTCCAATATTTAGTTGAGCAGCTATACGTCTGTTACTGATGTTTGGATCCGTTTTAGTGAGTTATAAAATACGTTCTTCAGTCTCAATGGTTCTTACATTAACAGGTCTGCAACTATCTCTGGTTTTTTTTAAAAGCTTTTATTTCTTAGACCTTCGCCTATTCTTTGAAAGACTTTTTATCAGGTAGATGTCGATTAGGAAAACGATCAACGTATAGTCTTCTTGCCTCTGCTGCATTACATTGAGCCAATCCATACATCGAATGAATATCTGCCATTTCTTCATTTGTATAAATATTCATTCTCACAAGTCACCTTTTTTTTAACAACAGGACACCAAGAACACTTAACGAAGGTTTTTAGTATAAAAATAAGGATAATGTTAATGATGTCAATGTTTGAAAATAAAACAAGCTAATGATAGTTTAATAAAATATCGTGTGAAATTTCAAACAATGATTTAAAATGTTAGCTACTTACCCGAAAATGTGAAATGTATCTAATTTATTAAATGAGCAAAAGGGGTTAGATATCCCTTTTACCGAGAAAACAAGACAAATATTGAACTGACTCATGAAAGACTTTTGTAGAAAACTAAATGACCTATTTAAAAGTTGCAACAAAGGTTTCTGCAGCACCATAACAACATTTTTTATGTAACTGAATTACAAAGAACCCATATAACCCCGCCATTGGTTGCTTGAAAAGCTTGAAATTTACAAAATATGGCAACCTATGAGCGTATATTGTGTACCAAATTTGGTTTGTCTATCTCGGTTTTACGACAAAATATAAAAAAATAATCTTTTTTTTCAAACTTTCGACACTTTGTAACTCGGAAACGATAAGGTTTTGAATATATTTATAAGACCTTCTTTGATTACTTTGAGGTCCCTAATCACCCCACGACGTGTCTCCCACATGTTACGAAACACGTATATTTCGACAACGAAGTTGCCTTCATCAGTAGCTATCGCTTACCTAATTGTATGGGCAAATTATCCTATTTATATACCTAAACTATCTTCCCCTTATTAAGCCGCCGTCTCCTCGCAAAAGTTGGCGATCCAAACGGCCAACACACTCTTAGATACTGCAGCTCTAAAAAAGTCCATTGATGAGCATAAAAACCATTTTCTGAGATCCCTTAACCATGCGTTTTGACGTCTGTTGATTGATATTTTCCCCTGTATTTTGCCCTAGATTTTTATGTCACCTTTAATTACATGTTTACAAATACATCTCGTTTGTCGTTGTTTTATTGTCAGTAATAATTTCTGTTAGTTTCCCATACGCTTGAGCACCTATTCATTTTTGCTCATTGTATCATTAATATGCGGAGCATTTTTTATACAAGAAAGCCTCCAGATTCCACTCTAGACTAGGGTAAAGAGTCCAACTCTTACAACCGTATAGCAGGACTGAGAAGATTTAGCACCTGAAAATACGCATTCGAAGTTCCAAGCCAAGATCTGATCTTGTGAAGAATGTTTTCATTTGTGTGAACACTTTTCGAACTGGTTTAATGCCAGATCTTACTTCTTTTTTTTTGGGTCGATCTGATCACTTATTATTGTGCCCAAATATTTGAAGAAAGATGCATGTACTATATTCCCTTCATTTAATAAATTTGCGTTGATGTTAATTTTTGAAAAAACGAGCACTTTAGTTTTATAATTGTTATCGATCATGTACTGCAAGTCAGTCACGCTATCTGCCACAATCACAGTATCATCCGCGTACAGAATATTATTAATCCTGATACTATTCACTGCGATGCCCCCTCTCACTGTCTCTAGCGCATCTCTAAATATGGATTCTGAATAGATATTGAAAAGGAGTGGAGAGAGTATGCAGTCCTTCTTACTTCGCTTTGTATTGACACGGCGTCGGATGTTGCCTGTTCAAATCTTACTTCGGCCATTTGATGCCAGTATATGTTGGAAATGATGTTTATTTCTTATCGGCCTGCTCCGGTTTCTTTCAGGATTTCGATTAGTTTGTAGTGTCTCACATAGTCAAACGCCTTTCTATAGTATATGAAACAAGCGAAATCGCTAACGTTCATGTCTCTGCACCTCTGTGTTGAGACATTAAGTGAGAGTGATGTCGCACGTGTCCCAAATCCACTTCTAATTCTAAACTGGGTATTATTCACCCGTTTTTTTTTTTAATTAAAAGAAGGTTTGGCTGCGTCAATATACTATTCGCACAATAGCATTCACCTGATTGTAACAATTTTTGTCAATACGTGTATGTATTATTCGTAGGAATATTTTGAGCATGTGCGACATCAAACTGATGATACGGTAGTCATCGCACCGAGCATTTGACTGGTCTGGTGAGGTGACAAATGTTGACTTTAGCCAGTGAGACGGAAGCTAGCCTGTAGTATAGATTATATTAAAGATGGCTATTAGAATATCTAAACCAAATCCTTCTTGCTCTGCGATTTCCTTTACAATCTCGGCATAAACACTATCAGGGCCAGCTATTTTCCCATTCTTCTGAGATTTTATCACATGCAAGACTTCCGACTTTGCGATCGCAGGTACAACTTCATTCTACACAGGATCTTATGCTGATGGCGTGTCTGGCCGCTCATCGTTAAAAAGTATTTCAACGTAATCGTTCAATTTTTTTAGCTTGTCTTCAATACCTATCATTATTTCGTTGTTTGTATCTGTGAAGGTCCCTACCACTTGTTTTTTACTTTTGTTGGTAAATTCCTTTACCTTTTTGTGGATATTAAATGAGTCGTGTTTGTCTTATATCAGCTCTATTTAAGACTAGATGCATTCTCGCCACAATTAGAACCGTAGACCGGTCTCGCTCTAATTAGAGCTCGTCAGTACGGCATACTAATTGTAGCGGAAATACACCTATAAAGTAAAACGGCTATGGTAGCCAGCCTTCCAACACTAAGTGAGTGGTAAGACACGAAGCAACGTGCCGCCACCTAGTTGCAGAACCAAGTAGTATGTTGTCACGCCAGTTCCAAATAACACAAAATGTTAAAAAATAGAGACTGTATACAACCAACTGACAATTTAGTAAATTGTCAGCCCTAGCCCAATTCTATCCTAATATAGGGGCAAAGTATGTAAGGCTAGATGCATTCTCGCCACAATTAGAACCGTAAACCAATTTCGCTCTAATTAGAGCTCGTCAGTACGGCATACTAATTGTAGCGAAAATACACCTATAAAGTAAAACGGCTATGGTAGCCAGCCTTCCAACACTATGTGAGTAGTAAGACATGAAGCAACATGCCGCCACCTAGTTGCGGAACAAAGTAGTATGTTGTCACGCCAGCTCCAAATAATACAAAGTCTTAAAAAATAGAAACTGTATACAACCAACTAACAATTTAGTAAATTGTCAACCCTGGCCCATTTCTACCCTAATATAGGTACAAAGTATGTAAGGCTAGATGAATTCTCGCCACAATTAGCACCGTAGACCGGTTTCGCTCTAATTAGAGCTCGTCAGTACAGCATACTAATTGTAGCGAAATACACCTATAAAGTAAAATGGCTATGATAACCTTCCACCACTAAGTGAGTGGTAAGACACGAAGTAACGTGCCGCCATCTACCTACCCCCGGAGCCAAAATGTGGAAGGCTGGCTACTATAGCCGTTTTACTTTATAGGTGTATTTTCGCTAAAATTAGTATGCCGTACTGACGATTATAGCGAAACCGGTCTACGGTTCTAATTGTGGCGAGAATGCATCTAGCCTTAAATAGAGCTAATTGTTAGTTGGTATACAGTCTCTATTTTTTAACACTTTGTGTTATTTGGAGCTGGCGTGACAACATACTACTTGTAGGTGGCAAGTAGGTGGCGGCACGTTGCTTCGTGTCTTACCACTCACTTAGTATCAGCTCTATTTCCCTACATTTTTCGGACATGCATCCCTCCTTTGCAGCTCTGGATTTTCAGCGAATGTTCCTGTTAAGTTGTTTGTATTGTGAGGGTGCGTTTTTGCTTTTACTTCTCTCTTCGATGAGGTTCAATATTTTGTCATCCGTTATTTATTTTTGTCGTTTCGTTTAAACCCAATTTCAGTATCTTGTATGTGTATGATTGTGTCTTTTATGCATTGCCAGGTTATTTCTACTTTCGTTTGCTGGAATACATTTCATTCGTTGAACTGTTGTTCAATTTTAGAACCTGTTTGTATTCGTATAAGAGGATCCTTTAGCTTTTCGATATCAATGCGCCTGGTATGTTTCTCTTTCTTAACGTATTTAAACGTATCTATTTGAACTCGGTAACAAGTGGATTGTGATCACTGTTGATATCCTCTCCTGGGTTTGTTTCTACCGATTTTATGTACTTTTTGAGCTCGAGATATATAATCAATTTGGTTGCATATGCATATGCATATGTTATTCTTTTTATCTGCCGATGACTTCCAGGTATATAGTCCCCTCGGGTGGAGTTTATAGAAGGATTTGGTGGCCAGTAAATTATCTTCGGTGCAAAATTGTCCTAACCTTTCGTCCCTAGCATTCCTAACACAAAGACCATATTTTCTGACGTATTCTCCTTCTTCGCCATGACCCACCTTAACGTTACAGTCGCCCATAACCAGGGTTATTTTCCCTTTCTTTGTAAGGGACAGGGCTTTTTCTATGTTGTTATAAAACTCTTCTATTTCAACATCTGGTTTATCACTTATTGGAGCTTAGACCTGTATGGTGTTTAAGAAACAGTATGATGTCCGTATTCTCAGTACCATGACACGGTCACTTACTTGCACATAACTAAACTAAATGCTGTCAAGCAGCGAAACTATAGTCACAGAATCATTGAAGAACATCCTAGAACTTCCAGAATTCGAAGGGCCACTTGCTCCAGTTAGCTCACGCGCTGGCTACGTCCTTCACCTACAAAAACCAACAGTGAAGCCAGAGAAGTAGTCTCCAAGTCTGTATGTAGTATGGACAAGTTTCACCAAGTAAAGGCAACAACAATCAATAAACTAAACTAAACTAAACTATCTACACTAAAACTAGTGTAATACCGGATGATGCAATACCGGATGATGCGATACCGGTGATGCAATACCCGATGCTGCGATACAGATGATGTAATACCGGATGGTGAAATACCGGATGTTGCAACACCACAGCATTCAATATCGGATGCCTCAGTACCGGGTGATGCAACGCCTGATTACGTAGCGCCGGGGAACGTAATCCAAGCACTATTGTTGTGTCAATGGATGCGCCGAACCGGTTGTTGTGTAGATGTGGAAAGCAACCCTGGATTATTTCGGGCTACTTCAAAAAATGTCGAATTGACTAGACCCATGTCTAAATTCAATAAATTTTCTGGATTCACTTTGCGGACTTCTAAACTTCCCAACGCATGTAACTTGCGATAATCCGTGGTTACTTTGAATAACTTAAGATTATTATTGTCTACCTTATGTCCCGAGTCTATCATATGCTGGACAACGCTAGATTTTTGTGCTCTACTAAATCTGAGATGAGCTATCTGTTCCGTGAATCTTATTGCTATTAATCTCCGTGTTTGCCCAATATAGAGTTTCTCACAATTATTACAAGATATTTGATAAATGCCCGATTTTTCTCGGCAATCAATAGTATTCTTTGGGCTACCCAAAAATCTCAGGCTCTTCAAATTATCACTTTATAAACCACTCTTTGAATAATTTTTTTAACCATTTTTTAAGAAAAGGATAGGAAAAAGGCACAACGAACTTTTTAGGTGGCTCATCGGATTCAGGCTACAATGTCGTAATGTATAGTTATTAGTGGCTAATCTATATACAATATCTGGAGAGAAACCGTTACAAATCGCAATATCTATAATTTTTTCATCACTTAACTGTATCGCTCACTGCTCAAAGGAAAACTTAGTAACTTTCCAACAAGAAAGTTCAAAATCGAGATATTGTGACCGAAAGGATGATTTAAACCTACTGGTATAAAGTGGTTTGGAGAAGTTTCTTTGCTATAAATGTCAAGTTCTAACCTATCTTTGTTTTTGATGACAAGAGTGACAAGGAAGGGTAATTGATCGTTGTTTTCCATTTCGTAACTGAACTTAATTAAACGGAATATACAGCTCGACCTATTAACAAAATTATTTATGTTATTTTTACTGAGACTAAAGTATTATTGTTAGTGTAGATAGGCTGGGTATACAAATAGAATTATTTCCCCATATCGTTAGTTTAGCGACAGCTACTAATGAAGACAACTTCGTTGTCGAAATGCATATCTAGCGCATAACTCTGTTATGATTTTGTGGTTCTTGGGGTGATTCTGTTTTTGTGTCAGTTTCCAACCACAGTTCCCAACCTCGGTCTTTTATCAGTTTTCTTCAATAAAAACGAAATAATTGTACAATTTTTTATGAAACAAGGAATGACTGTTACGGCTAACTAAACTACACAAAAAAAATGTGGAAGAACGCCGTGGAAAAGTGGCCACATATGTATTTTTCCAAGAAAACGCGCCTGCTCACAAGTCGTTAATTTCAGTGCAATGATCTTGAATTGGTTAGACACCCGACTTGTGCGTCAGATTTAAAACCATGAGACTATTATTTATCCCCAAAGCTCAAAAAATATTTTAAAATGTACGATTTTCGACAAACAACGAAGTTACACGTGCCGTTGAGGAGTGGTTTGCAGACCAATAAATAATTTTTTATAGGCTTTAGAATTGTTTTATTAATGTTCTGCTGGATGTGTGGGTTCTAGAGGAGATTATGTTGATTGAATAAAATATTATTTTAAAGGTTATTGCGTTTTATATTGTAGGGTAAGTACTTTTCATTATCACCTCGTATGTAGGTAAGTATTTTGGCTCTTTAACGTCGGTGTAGTTCCGACACTATGGCCAGTCACAGAAGCCAGGTGAAAACTCACCTCACCAGCATAGAAATTTTGCAAACTCCTTTATGTCAGAGAGTTAACGATCTTTAACATGCCCAACATTGCATGATACACAATACCGGCGTTTTACGCTCTCTCCGAAGTGCTGAACGCGTAGATATTCAATTTTTTCAAATAAAATGCCACAACCTCTGTTGATGTGAATTTTGCTGTATATACCCACGAACTGAAATTACGTTTATGCTGGGAATCGAACCCACTACCTTTCGCGTCAGAGACCCAGGTTATTTCCGCTACGATACTCAGGCTGCCTCAAACAAGTATTTAGTTACATATAGAAACATAACAGAACTATGAATCATCCTATGCAATTAACTACGTTTCAGCTTCTCGGATTCTTTTGGTACAAAAGTTAATTCATCTTTTTTATATTTTTCCATCACTTAACGCAACATAACATTTACTTTGCCTATAAAATGAATACATTGTGTTAATCATACAAAAACATTTAGTCTCTATTTGTATTGTTAGAATGTCACTTAAGTTGATTAGTTTTTTGTGAATTTTTTTGAAAAAATTCACTAATGGGAGATCTGTGTTCATTATATATATATATATATATATATATATATATATATATATATATATATATATATATATATATATATATATATATATATATATATAATGTGTCCAAGATAGGGAGAGCCACCATGTGGATCTGGAAAAGGGTAGCAGATACAGACTTGGTTAAATGGGAGGAAAGTTGCGCACCCAAGTGCCCAACAACATGACGGTTATAGAGATCTCCGAAAATTTTATGGGTTTTGGATCATTGAAAAATTTGGATTTTTCGATTTTACATATTATTTTTTTCTGGCCTTAATAGTGGACCTACACCAATACCGATGACACTTATCCACAATACCGATGACACTTATCCACTAACCACTATCCACCAACTTTTCATTTTCTTTAACGTAGCATTGCTAATTCTTGAATCCAAGGTTTCGCTTTTGTGCGACCGTCATCAACTTTTTTTTTTAATACGGCCCTCATTTTCTGATATTATATTCTGAAAGTCCTTTTTATTCCTAATTCAGCGATGAGTCACACTTTGTAGTTTAGTACCATTTTAGTCTTTCTTTCGACCTTAATCAAGAAACTTTCTATAACGGATCTGTACATAGTTTTTAAACTTAAGTACTAAATAACTAGTTCTTTCAATTAACACCTTATGTCTTTTAGTCGTTTAATGATAATCCAATGGATGAATTCAGGCAATAATTTAATGGAGTAAACACAAAGCAAATGAAACTACATTACCAGAAGACCTAAAGATTAAAAAAGCAACAACAAACGAATATAAACAAAACAACTAAATTTAGTGTATACGTTCAAATAAACTTTCACTATTTTCCAAGCCGAAATAGGACCTTCTTACTGTCGAGTCTAAAACCCTAGTCAACATTTGTGGACTAATACTGGTAATTGTCCCAGAACTAACCTCCTCAGATCTTCGTCGGTAGAAAAATTTTGCTGATATACATTATTCTTAACGTATCCCCATACGAAGAAATCAAGCCGGGTTATATCTGGTGAACGCGCTGGCCAGGGTGTTTCCGAATACATGCTGATTACCTTATCTGGAAATCTCCTTGAAAGATATTCCCGGACGGCTCTGAAATTATGTGCAGGTGCCCCATCCTGCTGTATCCAACAGTAGCGAACTCTCTCCAGAGGCATTCTATCGAGAGCATCCTCTACATCGTTTTGTAGCCAATTTAGCGCTTAAGGTATGGTGGTAAAGAAACGGGCCGAATATCGTTGTACCGAAGATACCGGCGCACATATTGAAAGTAAAACGGTGTTGACGTCTCCACGTTTTATTTGAGCGTTAATTGGTTTCAAACCAATAACGAAAATTTATTCTATTGAAAATAACATTATTCGTAATCATTCTTTCATCAGACATTTATAAACGTTTTTCGCAAGTTACGTAAAAACGTTCTTTGAAATCGAACAGAATAAACGCTGATGACACAAGAAGAACAAATTTTAGATGCGGTGCAAAATCAAAAAATCCAAATTTTCCAAAGTATCCAAAAACAAAAGAAAAATCGGATATCTCTAACCGTCATCTTGTTGGCTACTTTGGTACGCAACTTTTCTCCCGTTTAACCAAGTCTGTATATGCTCCTTATCTTGGACACACTGTCTATATCGTACCGATGACTCAAAAACTAATATACCGATATTGATAAAATTTGGTAACAAGATACGGGAAAATATTATAAAAGCTTTTTATATGGTATTTTGACCTGCATCTTATAAACTTACGTTGACAATCACAGGGTCGTTGGTGTCGTTGGTGATACAAGTTTTCTTTTTTAATGGAACACCCCTTTAATTGTAGCAATATTGCATTTTCAATCCAATTTTAATGTATGCTTGTAAGGAGAAAAAATTTATATCGGCCATCGTTTTTGAGTTATTTCAATTGTTTTTCAACTTTTTACATTTTGGAACATATCAAAAGTTGTAATGCGGCGTTTTGACCCATGAAAATGACGCATTTAGGGAGGTTTTCAATATGATTCGCCAAAAAGTTTACAAGTGCATATAAAGATTTTTAAAATTTCTGTCAAAAAGCACTCTGTGCATAATTGTATCTTGGCTGGTGTAGTTTTTCTGTAAATTACGTGGATACGTTCGTTGGCTAGGAATGTCAGACTAGTCTTTTTTTTGGGAACTTTTAATTTTCTTTGTAAAATTTCTGTACTTTTTCAAACAAAAAATTAGTTTGATGAAATACGGTACATTGTTTTTACTATAAAGGTAACAATATCTACTAAAACTCATATCCCTCTTAAAAAAAACTGATTTAACATTAAAAACAGTTGTATGAAAATTTGCTTCAATAACGCACTTCCTGCGTCCAGACTTTTATGAATTGTATTAAAATATTTCCAAAAAATTCATTTCAAATAGATCCTTGCTCTGATGCTTTGGCAGCTAGAGTTTATGGTTTAATAGTCTATAATTTTTAGGAAATTATCATAGAACAAACCATCAATATATCCAATAATATACAAGATACGAGAAAAAATTGTAAATGTTAATTTAAGTTTGTCTTGGGCTGCATCTTATAAAATTAATTTTACGATCACAGCGTGGGCCATAAGTCGTTGGTGATGCAAATTTCCTTTCTAAATCAAACACCTTCGATGCATTTTTGCATTTTCATCAAAATATAATACACGTTTGTGAGAAAATAAATTCGGGACGCAGCAAGTGCGTTCTGGTAGCGATTTCTCATTAAATGCAAATTTCCTTTCTAAATCAAACACCTTCTATGCATTTTTGCATTTTCATCAAAATATAATACACGTTTGTGAGAAAATAAATTCGGGACGCAGCAAGTGCGTTCTGGTAGCGATGCTTTAAATTTCATTAACTCAATTTGCTATTAACTTCAGTGAGGTTCGTTGGCTAGGAAACCGGTTTTTTTGGAAACATTTTAAGTTTATTTTAGGAAGCTTGTTGTACATTTTCAAACAATAAACTTATTTTTATTAAATATGGCACATTGTTTCGACTATCATACAGGTAACTAAATTTGATACCTGCTTTTATTAAAAAAAGACATTGTTGCTATTAAAAACATTTTTATGGAAATTCATTTCCATAACGCATTTGCTGCCTCCAGGCTTTTTTGTTTCTGAAAGCAGTAAAAGAGCTAACATTTTCCACAAAGCTGAGAAGATATCATTACACGGGCAAATTTAAAGATGTGTGTAAAAAATGGAAAAACAAATGAAGAGCAGTAGATAAGCATTGTGCACTTGACTGTAGTTTTAATCAATAGCAAATCTAGATAAAATTTATTCTCACTTTCAGTAAGAATTTCCAAAACTTAATTTGCCAGTTCTTTTAAAAAAATCTATTTTTTTCTGTTGCATAAAGAAGCTATTAATTAAAACAGCATATTTTAAATAATTCGGTAGATGGACTTTAGTTTTTATCCAAACTTGGTTTGGTTTATGGGAAATAGAATAAGTCTTTATATAAGCATTTTTTGTTTGTTTTATGGACTTTAGTTTTTATCCAAACTTGGTTTGGTTTATGGGAAATAGGATAAGTATTTATATAAGCTTTTGTTTTGTTTTACTGCTGCTTGAATTTAATTCCTTAGTTTTATTTTCCTTGCAGTAATTCCAATGTTAAATTTTCTTGATTTTAATGGTTCTAACTCGAGCATTGTATTTAAATTTTATAAGAAATTTAATTTTGCCGATTAGTCATAGAACAAGCGCATAGATTTATATTTATCCGGACAGAACCACTCAGAGGAAAGTAATTATATATACCTCCATGCCTCCATGGATTGCTTTGTTTGACACTTGGATGGAATTTAAACGGGCAATGGCATCTAAGAGTTACACTGAAAGGAGAGATTCCGGTGCGCTCGTCAACGATTTGGGTCAAAGCATCAAAAACACTCAAACTATTGTCTGCTTTATCATTATGAGTTTCAAGCAGTTAATATTGAGATTCTCACAGATCTGTATATAATTAAACAGACAGAAATGAAGCTTATCCATCTATCATCTATTTTTAAGATATGTTTTTGGAAACATATTATATGCAAGTTTTTTGAAACTCAAATGGGTGCCTGTATCTCTCTCTTATGGCTACTGTAAACATCAGAGATGATTTGCGTGAAATACATTTATATTAAAAAAAGTTCGTATGTAGCAAGCGCGTTGTGGGGGCGAATTTACATAAAAATGTTAACTAGTTAATGAGCTGAAAAAAAATAAGTTAAAAACTATATTCAGCCCAATCAGTGAACGTGTGGAGGTGAAAATGGAAACAGGGTATTTTATAGTTTGATTCATAAACTTTATCATGTAATTCTTTAGGTGAAATGAGGAAAAACAGTTTTTATAAACATTGATCGAAAAATCCTCCTGAAAAAAAATTATTCGCTTTCAAAGTTGTTCTTCAAAGGGTAGTTTTGTATAAGATTTTCGTAGATCGTTAAAGTTATTTGTGAAATTTTGCACATTTGTATCTACTAAACAGCTTTACAAACATTTATCGAAAAATGCTTCTGAAAAAAATTATTCGCTTCTGAGTTTGAGCTTCAAAAGTAGTTTTTAGGTAGATTTTCGTAAATCGTTTATAGGTATTTGTGAAATGTTGCACATTTCTATTTATATACTAGTTTCATAAGAACATAATTTTAAATAAATCCTTTTCGAACCATGCAAAATGCTAAGGCCCTAATTGAATTTTTAAATAATTTCTATTAGAGGACCTCAAAGTAATCATGCCATAATCATATCAATTTTTGTTGCAAAAAATTAACATTTTTATAGAAAAAAACTAAATAACTGGTTCGATTAAAAAAATATTAGTAAAAAATATTTAGTACAAATCCGATTATTCAACTCTCAAGTTACCAGAATTTATTTTATGGACACTCAAACGTTCTTCTTTAATTCAAGCGGGAAAATGTTGAATTTTTAAACTAACTAATTTTGTTTACAATGAATTTTACTTACATCGAATCAGCTGATTTCTATTTTATGTGCGTAAAACATAATGGGATTTCACGAGAAGCTAGACGTCTTTACTACGAAACATGTTGAAATAGTCGATTACTGTGTCACATAACTTTTACAAACGTTTATCGCAAGTTACGTAAAAACGTCCTTTCAAATTGAACAGAGTAAACGCTGGTGGCACACGAAGAACACATTTAAGATGCAGTGCAAAATCACCCCCGACCCAGAAAGCGAGCAATTGCAAGATTTAAAAAAAATTTACACGTTAGAGTTTGACGATTTTGTCGTCATCCATATCACTTTCAACCTGTACAGGCGTTGGCAGCAACTATTTACCAAGAAGAAAATTTTGTTCTTGGTTCTCGCACAAAGAGTTTTTCAAATTCCTAACTTTGAGATGATTGTGATATGTGCTAAAAAGCAGGCTTTGGTTGTTATGAACTTATTTAATTTTTATCACAGTAACATGTGGGAAAAGAGGAAAATCCACTGCAATTCGACAAGGGCGACACCAACATCAGTAGGTATAGTAGAGCGGTTCTTGAAACCCCTACAGACTAATACGCAGGTGTGTGACGTCACAGCTACGAAAAGATGGTTGTTGGATACAAAATCACAAATGGGTCTGATGTTCTAATCCAAGATGGCGCCCAAAAGAACAGATCTTGGTGTAAAAATGACGTGTGTAAATATGGTGGTTAAACTATTTCGTTATTTATATATTATTTATTATTTTCGTTATTTGGTGTGGGGTACTCATCTCAACGAGTAGAGGTAAAAAAATATCGGTCCGCAATCGTACAGGCGGCCAGGTGGATGGAAGTAGCAACCAAGCCAGTCCCGGTAATCACCATCAGGTACCTCACCATCGTATATCACATATCATATGCTTATATATGGTGGATGGAGCATGCGCAAACCAAATGTTTTTACTATTCGGGTTAGCGCTACGTGTTCCATGTGTTCTTTCATTATTTTGAATTACTTCAACCATACTTTACTTTTCCTATACGTTTGTCAACCATAACCCAAATTTTTCTCACTGCTTCTTGCAATAAACTCCTATTGATATCTTAAATTGCACCGTAGATGTAATCTTTAGTAGCACATGTGTTTTAAGTTTATTTTTAAGCGCGACGACTGTTTGATTTAAATCAACTTTAGTAGCAAATATAACTTTCAGATTAGCCTCCAGATTGCAACGCTTCCGTTTTTTGAACACCCTGAAACAAACAGAGAGTTAAGCGCTAGATAGGTGTTTCGACAACGAAGTTGTCTTCATCAATAGCTGTTGCTATCGCTAAGCTGTTATTATTTTTGTGGCTTTTGGGGTGATTCTGCTTTTTGTTTCAGTTTCCAGTCACTTTGTTTAACCTCAGTCTTTTGAAGACCCTGTATATTAATTGATTTTCTAAATTAGTTAATGATCGCCTAAAGTTTTAAAATAAAATTGCGTTTCAACTGCTTAAGAGATCGAGAACTATATAAACAGTTATTATGTCTGACAGCGTTGAGAATATTTCCTAAATAACATTTCTATAATACAGACGAGTTTAAGTCGTCATAAAGGCGGTTAAAAAATTAATAATACTACGTCGGTGTACGTGGAATAATCTGGCTGTTCGATTTCACCTCACGCTAATATGGGCCTTAAACTATCTTGCGGTCAGATAGTACTACTAATAAATCTAAGAATTTTCGAATCACCATTTGACTAGTCATCAGTTGAAACATCTGTGAAATACTTGTTATAGTATCTGTGTCGTTTATTGATAGGTTGTTAATTAACCGTAAAGACGGTAAGTTGTTTGTAAGCCGATTTTTTTTATTGTAAGAGCTGTTTCTCCAAGGCTACCATAGCCATATTAGTTTATAGGTGTGTTCTCGCTGTAATTAATATATCGTACTGACGAGCTCTAATTAGAGCGAAACCGTTTTGCCATTCTAATTATGGTGAGAATACATCTAGCCTTACATACATTGCCCCTATATTAGGGAAGAAAAGGGCGAGAGCTGACAGTCTACAAAACTGTTAGTTAGTTGTACACAGTCTCTATTTTATAACATTTTGTGTTATTTGGAGCAGTCGTGACAACACACTACCTGGTTCCGCACCGAGATGGCGACCCTGTCGTACATCTCACAATGTTCCAGATCGCCTGGGTACAGGGTGACTATCCGACCGCTGTTTCCTGAGTGGACACTTCACCAGGACTTTTTGCAGAGGCCACCAACAATAAAGTGCGCGTATGTTTGATCCAAATTATTTAATAAATACATTTTCTTGCATGTTTCCTAAGTATTGCCTGATTAAATTGTTAAAGTCAGTAAACTGAATTAATATGTTTACTTCTTAGGTTAATGACTTTACAATTGAGAATTAATTTTCGTAATCACATTGAGGGAGCTACCCGTTCTCGAAGAATATTAAAATAAATACCATGGTTCATAATAGGGCTTTTTAGGTTTAGATTATGTTTTATGTAACTGCATGTATATCTCATTTAATTCAGGCTATATATACATACATATATATATATATATATATATATATATATATATATATATATATATATATATATATATATATATATATATATACATATATATATATATATATATATATATATATATATATATATATATATATATATAAAATTAAAAATCTGTTTGTTTCAAATTTCAAGCTTAATGTGCCAGAAAAGCTGATATAATTTTGGAACGGTGTTTAACTTTAAACAGACTATTAAATTCAGGCCTAACATGTTAATTAGTCTAAACCCTATATAATTATTTCCAGCATTTTAATTTCATTATTTAAATTCCAGAAACAAATTTTTGAGGGTTCAAACCAAAGAGGATAGACCTAGTTAATTGTTTGTGTCGTGTATTATTGTGTCTTTTATCTCTATCAATTTCTAATGGTTATCAAACTACGCATTATGTGTTTACGCCACCGAAGCCTCTAAGTTTATTTAAGGCAGATATAGTTAAGCAAATAAAATTTTTATAAGGATTGTACCATTGTATTGATTATGATTGTGGTAACATTAATTTACTCAACATAATATAGTAACATATTATCGAGCAAGCATGTGGATAGAGTTTACGTAAAAGGTGTTCTCAAACTGAGGTACATTAAAGGCTTCCTATTGAAATGTGGTTACAGTCTGGATATTGTAAATTTGGGAAACAATGAAGGTTGTCCGAGGCCTGCAGGAGGCACTCCACTATATGTGGATCACGCTGTTAGATTTAATAACAGAAAATGCATGTGTGGTAATAATAATCGTATACTATTATTAGTATTATGTTCTTAGAAAAAATTCACTAGAGGGGAGATCCTGACTTTTGAATTTTGAAAAAAATTCTTCAAATGTGCACGAACTAGGACCTAGGACCACTAGAACCCACATCCGGGGTCAGTTTAAATTTTTATATGTTATATATATATATATATATATATATATATATATATATATATATATATATATATATATATAAATGTGTGTGTGTATGTATATATAGAGGTCTCGTACGAGCGACCGAAGAGAGCGGTTGTGGTTTCGAGAGCTAGTGAACATTTGTTTAAAAAACAGTGTTATTATTTTAATTGTTGTGTGTTCTGAATAGTGTAGATCTGAGTGATACGGAGCCCCCTGATAGAGAGAAACAACATTTAAATGATATAGATGTAATGTAAATAGATGTAGTTAATAATTCTTCACAATCAGACGAGTATGATGTATTAAAAGGAGATAAAACAGTAAGTAGGAAAGATGATAGTATGAAAATAAATATTATTAAGAAAAATAAGGGAAAGAAGGAGGTAAGTGGAAAACATTATTTAAATCATGTAGAACTATTATAAGATTTAGAATTAGGGAAATCGGATTTAACTATCACTAGTAGACTGGAAAAAAGTAATGTAAATAATAAAGATATATTAAATTCTCAGAGAAAAGAACTCATTAAAACTTATTAGAAAGACGATAAGAGTCCATTTGTTGTTTATGTTGAGAGTAAAAACATAAATGAAAATATTGGTAAAATGCACCGTAAATTATTTTTTCTACATATGCAAATTCTTTAGAACATTTAAGAAATATAAAAGTATATTGCTTACATTCCAAATTTTCTTAAAAGGAGACAGGGTGTTATTAAGCAAGTAGACCTAGACATTAATGAGGAAGAATTAATTGAAATGATTGAACCAACCAATAATAATAATTTTGAAATTGTTAATGTAAAAAGGCTTAATCGCAAAGTTTTTAAGACGGACAAGTAGAATATGTGAAAACGTGATCAGTTTTAGTAGAATTTAAAGGCCAGACGCTTCCCTCTGTAGTAGCAATAATGAAAATTATATAGCAGGCAGAACCATATATGCAGAGAGTGGTTCAGTGCCTTAAATGTTGAGTGCAGGGCGCGTGAGAGATGCAAATTTTGCGGAAAAGATCATTTTAGCGAAGAGTACGATCAGAAATTATTTCCTGTATGCGTGTTGTGTTCGGGTGACCACGCGGCCACAGATCGTGGGCTCTGTCCGGAGTTTTCTAGACAAAAAACAATTAAATATATAATGGGTACAGAGAATATGCCTTATAAAAAGTGCGTAGACAAACTTGACAAAAACTATTGCCAAATATTGAAAGCACCCAATCCACTTAACAAGCAATCCATTCAGAGCAAACAGGAATAACAACATAGTAATATACATAGTGAACGAATAAATTTATAATCACAACAATCAAACAAACAACTACAACAAACGAGCAAACAATTTTAACAAAATACTAATCAACAAAAGAAATACTATTCCGTAAACAACAAAGACAATATAAACATTAAGTCAAACCATCAGCACCCTAGATTACCTTCACACAATTACCACAGACGTACCACTGAACCCACACATGACAATACCCCTCATTCGGATGTGTCACGAGAAAGTGGCATTATACATCCTTATTGACCTAACTACGTTAGCCAAACACAAATAAATAAAAACAGCTTAAATGGAGTTAGAGACCGATTTATCGCTTCAGCAAAAGAGTTATTGACCTGGGCTAATGTTGACATGACTGATGTATCAATTATAGAAAGTTTTAAAAGTCAACTAAAGAAATTTTAAACAACTGCTATTTTGCAATGAAACGCTAGGTCGTTAAGGGCCAATAGCGGTCATTTGGAGAGATTTATGTATGACAAAAATATTGATGTTGCTCTTAGTAGTGAAACGTGGCTAAAAGAAGGTAGTATAGTAAAGTTTGGTGAATATAATGTATTTGGAGAGGATCGACAAAATGGCTATGACGGAGTAGCTATACTCGTAAAAAATAAGTTTGTATCTCTGTTTGAGATACAAACTAATTATACAGACAGTGTATTTCATCAGGTTCCAAATATGATGTGTACCTCAGTAAATTTAATTTTAAATAGCAAATGTCGCATTAATTTATATTCAATATATATATATATATATATATATATATATATATATATATATATATATATATATATATATATATATATATATATACATCACCAAATACAAAAATTACGCAACAACAATGGGAAAACTTTTTTGCTGGCTTAAGAAAACCTTTTGTTATATGTGGTGACACAAATTTCCATAACCGTGCCTGGGATTGTAGCGGCACAGACTTTGGTGGTCGAGAACTATTAGCAGCAATTGAAGACTGTAGAATTAATTTCTTAAACACAGGGGCTGCAACTCTAGTTAAAACACCATTACATACAGGAGTGTCTATCTGTTCGCCGGGTATATTTCATAAATTCGATTGGACTGATGCTGATGATTCCCTTGGGTCGGATCATTACGCAATTTTGTTGGATTACTGTTATTATTCTAGTAATAGTAATGATGGTACCTTTGCTGATAGCAATAGTATTAATAATTGTTCACACTCTTTATGTAATCAAACCACTAAAAGTAAAAAGTGGGGTCTAAAAAAGGCTAACTGGGAGCTGTTTTCTTCCCCAATGGAATCTTTGACAGATTTAAATTCTTTGAAACAAAATGTATCTTATGAATTGTTTGTGGATCTCGTAAATAGGGCATGTAAGTCTTAAATTCCGGAGAAGAAGACAGCTCTGCGTAATAATTTTAATAAGCCTTTGTGAACTGAAGACTGCAAACGTGCAATAACCGATGAACGAGAAGCATTAAGATCGTATAAAAGTTTTCCAGCATATAAAAATTTTCTAAACTACAAAAGAAGATCAACTATAAAAGATAACAATACTGGCAAGCAAAAGAAATTCGTGGAAAAGTTTTTGTGAGAAATTAAATAGAAACACCTCGAGTGCAGAAATTTGGAATCTGACAAAGAGACTGAATAATAGGAACACTAATAGAAGAAATAAATATCAAGACGCTATATGGGCAGAAGGATTCCTTAGTAGTATGACACCAGATTACGCGAAAGAAAATAATTGCGACATAGTACACATACATCAACACGACCATACTCTACTTCAAAAGTTCTCATTCTTAGAATTAGAAAATAGTCACAAAAATAGAAAGAAAAATTCGTCTCCAGGAGCTGATGGGATCTCTTAAGAAATATTACAACACCTCTCTTATAAAATTAAGTTGAATCTTCTAGCAATTTTTAATATTTGGATGTCTGGAAACATACAAGAACAGTGAAAGATATACATTTTCATAGCTTTTTGAAAACCCTTTAAGGACCCACTAAAATGCGAACCCTATAGGGGAATCTCCCTAGGTTCATGTATGTTAAAGGTTTTTGAACTATTAAAAAACCGCTTTGAAAAGTGGCTAGAGCAAAATCGTCTTATATTAAATACTCAACATGGCTTTCAAAGAAATATGTCAACCATTTCCAGTATTGCCGATCTTGTCATGGATATAGAAGAATCATTTCCAAGAAGAAATCTACAATTGCAATGTTCGTAGATGGTAATAGGGCATACGATAGCGTAAACTTAAAAATGTTACTTATGAAAATGACCAAACTTGGTGTGCCCTTTCATTTTGCGAGAACAGTTGTAAAAATCTATGAAGACAGAGAGTTATACTTGAAAGTAGGAGATATATTGTATGGTCCTAGAAAAAGTAATACAGGGATACCCCAGGGAAGCATATCAAATTCTTTACTCTATTTAATATATACGAATGACATGAACAGGTCGAAAAAAAACTGTCAACTTCTTCAATACGCCGACGACGTGTGTATATATAAACATTGCTGTGAATTAGATGAAGGACAAGAAGCAATAGCTTTTAGATTAGATTTTTTTAGATTAGATAGCTATATGATTTTATAGAACTAAAAGGTTATGTATATAAAATAGGTTTAAATATTTCAGAATCTAAAACCCAGCTTGGAGCTTTTAGCAAAAAAAGGCAAATACCTCAGTCTGTTAGCATCTGCAGTAAGGCCTATGAAGTAAAAACATCTGTTAATATTATTGGGTTGATTATTGATAGAAAGCTTGTTTGGAAAAGTCACATCCAAAAAGTACTGAAGAAAACAGAAACGAGACTGAATATTATAAGGTTTATAAATCACACAAAATGGGGAGCTGATCTCAATATAAGCATAATGTTTTACAAGTCTTTTGTAAGATTGCAGATAGACTACGGGTGTATATTCTACCTGAACGCAAGTAGAACCCACAAAACGAAACTAGAACTAGTACACCATTTGATTGATTGTTAGCCGAAGTTGGAGAAACGCCTCCAAAAATTCGTGCAGAAAATTTGGCTACTAGATTTCTTATAAAAGAATATACAAGAGAATGACTTGATAGAAAACGTAAACGAAGCATATATATCCAATACAACATCTTCACGTCAGTGTTATAAACTCCCTTCTATAATTGTAACAGCTTACCACAATATTTTGTCATATAAAGGTGATCTATATCAAAATAGAGTATGTCCGATATATAGTATAAATATGCAAACAAAGAAACTACTGAAAATAAATACAGAATTACAATAACTTCCACAGTAATGTTCGTAATCTGGTATTTAAGTGTGAGGTAACGTCCAAATTTCCACAGTCCCTTCATATTTTCACCGATGGTTCTAAACAAAGCAACTTCACTGGCTCTGCCTATTATGTCCCGGAAGGTGAAGTTACAAAAACGTTTCGACTAAATGCTAAATTATCCATATATTCAGCAGAAATCGTTGCAATTTTAGAATCATTGCACTATGTAAAACAACAGTGCAAGCAAAGAGTGGTTATCTTCACAGATGATAGTAAGAGTTGCCTTGATAAAATTTATAATTTTACAAGAAATACAAAAGTAAAAAACTATTTGATAGCTGAGTTAATAAAACAGCTGTATTTGTTGCAAGAAGAAGGCAAAGACGTTACCTTATGCTGGATAAAGGGACACTGCGGGATATTACAGAATGAAACAGTGGACACATTGGCTAAGGAATCTATTTACACAGGAGAAGAAATAACCTATCTATGTCCAGGCACTTTTTTTACTTCGGATTACTTCGTTACCTAGGTGTGATAAATACACAGTAGCGGTTGATTTTAATTTAGAATTTTTCATCCTCTGATGACGCTGACGTTGTCAGCGAAACGATCGTAAGGTCTTTGAAATGAGTGCTGTGGTGATTTGGGTTCTCCAAGTGTACTTATAAAAAATATAATTAAACATGATATCTACTCTTTTACTCAAACATTAAAACCACAATTAAAAATTTCCTTTATGCGGGGCCCAACTTCTCTGTGTCATATAATATAAATTCAAGAGTTACATTGTTTCATCCTTATCATCATGGTTTGAATATATGTTCTCACACTGCTCAAGAGAACACCCACACACTTTGAAACACGGAAGCTTGCTTACTATATACACACAGTTATATCGAGCACAACCTGTAGTGAATCCGCACTGCACGAGCAGCCTATATGTGAGTGGAAATTGATCTTTTCAAAATCGATTTTGGTTTTAGTTCCCCGTTATCATCGTACCATACGCAATCATGTAAAATAGGGAACAATAGTTTAGCCTCCAGTGCGTTTTTACACACAAATGCTTGGTAATGCCCATGTTGAATGTGTAACTTAAATAAAGCATACGTATGAGAAAGCGTTTCTGGTGATTTTTTTCCCAAACTGTAAATCTCAAAGTTCATTGATTAATTTTGAAGTTTCTGCATTATGTAGAGAGCGCGAGTAAATTCTGATAAAAAAATCTTCTGCCGAGATTGCACTATCCGATAATGTTCCGGCACCAATTTTTGCAAACAATTTAGCATTTTACAGATAAACGTCCCATGCAAACTTCTTTCCAATGCCATTTGGCCGACTAGTTGTGTCAGATCCAGTGATTGAGTGAAAACCAATAATATGTTCTCGCACATCAGTTGGTACGCCTGAGAATATTGTATGCACAGGGACGAATATTTTTCATGAGGATGTTCCTTTGGACATCCATACCTTGTCTATGTGAATTTCTTGAAACATATTCAGTAACATAACTAGCACATTTGTATTGTTGCATTACACAACAATTCGATGTATCCATTTTCAGTTGCATCTTTTGCATGAGGCAAAGTCCTCTATTGAATATGAGAGAATTTCAGATGTGAAAGTAGCCTTATCACACTCTTTATAACCACCTTCTGTCACCAAAACCTGGTTTGGGTTTATTTCTTAAAGGATACATCCATCAACTGACTTGAGAGGAAGTCAATTTGAGCTTTTTTATTCTTAAGAAGATTAATAAATCCATTCCAATTATGTAGCAAGGAAACATTTCTATCTGATATATATCACGTCCTACAAAGGGGGTGCTCTTGCTTTTGCGTTTGGTTTTAGTTGCTGATTTAATAGAATTATTTTTGTAGTTGGCAAAGACAACCTGATTTCTCGTAGTGTGTTCAGAGAAATTCTTCAATACCAACTTTACAAATAAGTCCGCTAGATCACCAAAAGATTTTGCTTTACTTAGCTTTCCGAGTGCTTGTACGACCATAGTATCAATAATGTAGCTTCTACTCATAACAGCTTCACAGGAGGGATATCTACACCATTGTCCCCTATCAAAATTGTACCGAGCATGGGTTTATTTGCTGGAAGACGAAGACATCCGTCATATGTTGCTAGTGACATAATGCAATTAATATTAAATTAACTGTTTCAAATCCAAATTTCGGCCATACACGACTGTATGTATGAATAAATTTTAAAGACTTTCAAGAATTCCTTGACCCTCAAGAACATATAATTTGATACCAAGATCAAGTTGTTAGGTTGAGTGGTTTCCAGAGTACGAACAGTCAAATATTTGCATCCTCAATTTTCTAAAATGGCGTCCAGGAAAGAGGATCCCACTCATATACAGTGACCACCGGTCAAAATATCATCTGTACTACTGCAATATACAATTTAGCATGGTGGATAGGTTCTAGGGTGAGCCAACTGTCTAATTTTACATATCTTGCTAAATGCGCCTCCACACTATTGCAAACGCTAAAGAATTTATAAATAGATATTTTATCCATCGGCGTTTACGTAATTGTCTCTGTATTGGTATTTTGCTTCTTGTGGTAAATATTATGAAAAGTCTGGACGTAGCAAGTGCGTTATTAAAGTGAATTTTCATAAAAATGTTTTTAATAGCGAATATGTTTTTAGTGCAAGCAGGCATCAATTTGGTTACCGGTAAAACCTATATAGTAGAAACAATGTACCATATTTTATAAAAATTACCTATTCATAAAAATTACCTATTGAAAATGTACAAACATTTTCAGAAAATAAACTTCAAAGTTTCCGAGAAAACTGGTTTCCTAGTTTCCTAACTAACCTTAGATTAAAAGGAAATTTAGTTGTTGAAAATTACAGCATTTAATGATAATTCGCTACCAAAACTCACTTACTAAGTCCTGATTTTTTTTAAAACATGCATCATATTATTTCGATGAAAAATGCAAAAATGCAATAATATAAGGAATGTTGGAAAAAAATTGTAGGTATCATCAACGACTTATGGGCCAGCCTGTGATTGTCAAAATAATTTTATAAGATGCAGCTAAAGACATACTATAACTAACGTACACAATTTTTTCTCGTATCTTGCATAATAACAATTTTATTGACCTTTGCCGTAAAAATGCGTCACCCTGTATATATGCAAACAGATAAAAACTGAAACCAAACCCGGATAGGGATTCTAAGGTACCTAGTTTGTACTCATTCAAAGAAATCTTTTAAAAATTCACAAGTCGCGGTCTCCTCATTAAGGATTTTTTTCTACGAAAATTAGCTAAAAATTATAGACCGTTAAACCATAAACTTCACTAAAACTATTGCCAAAGCATCAGTGAAAGGGTCTATTTGTAATGAGTTTTCTGGAAATTGAGTAAAATGAAGGTCCATGATGGTTGCAGCGGAAACTTAAGGGTTTGTAGAACACTCTTCTTGCAACATTTTCTTTGTATAACCCGTATTCGTTTCAAGTTCTTTGCCTAAACGTTGCCAATCCATGTAACTTGTTTGTCTTTTAACTTAAGGACTTAAATTTTGGTACATGGTTTTTATAATACAAACACGCGTACCGAATTTGGTTGCCCTTACTTTGTTATTTCCGGAGATATAAAAATTTTCCGAAAGAAAACACCAAATTTTCCTGGAAAACTTGGGCTTATTTTTCTGGCTAACGAACTTATTTAAACCACTTCCAAAAGGAAGGTACTTACCAAATTTGATCAAAGTCGGCCTATAATTTTTTTTGAGTTAGCGGTGTGATACATACACACTCACACACACACACACACACACACACACACACACACATATATATATATATATATATATATATATATATATATATATATATATATATATATATATATACATACATATAATTCTGTCGCGTATTAAATGTAAGATAAAAAAAGAAGTAAATGGAGCAGTCACCAACCAAGTACACATCAAATAATACAACTATCTTCACCGTTAGATTCGCGTTTATCTATGAAGGCTTGCTCTTGTATCTCCAACACCAACTGTCTCAGTTCGGCTTCACTCGCTTCATTAGGTACTCTACCATTAACATCATACCACAATTCACTCTTATACTGCATGCTTCTAATCTAACAACACATGACTAAATGATTAAACTGATATTTTTCTGCTCTGCTACTTCTGACGTAACAGCTTTGCTTCTTTCTGCAGACTTGTCGTTTTAAGTAGATCTGAAACTAGAAACATCCGATGCTTATTTACAAAATTAATGTCTGAGTAGTGTGATCGAGAATAAAACTACCAACGTCCGATACTCCCTTACGAAAAACTTTTCAAGGTTTCAGTAAAAGTAAAACCGCGAAAGATCCGACGCTTGTTTAAAAACCAATTTTCGAAGCAGTGTGAGCAAGAGTAAAACTATAAACTATAAATTAATAAGTCGCTACGACCCTACTAGGTCCTTTGTGCATGATTCATTTTCTAATAGCTGTCTATAATGTTCAGACTTTTTCCTAGGGACTTAGCGAGTCTAAAGCTAGGTTCTCTTATGCCCACTCCTGCTTCCTCCATTTCTAGATACAAACATTCGATAGTCGCTTACAAAAAACTTTTCAAGTTTTCAGTGAAAGTAATTTCGCGAAACATCCGATGCTTGTTTAAAAATAAATTTTCAAAGCAGCGTGATTAAACATTAAAACTATAAACATTCGATTGTAAATTAAATTGAAGATTGTTTAATGGGTCGCTGCGACCGTACTAGGTCTTTTGTGCATGACTATTTTCTAATAGTTGTGCATTATGTTTGGACTTTTTCCTAGGGACTTAGCGAGTCTAAAGCTAGGTGCTCTTATGCCCACTCCTGCTTCCTCCATTTGTACATACAAACATTCGATACTCGCTTACGAAAAACTTTTTGAGTTTTGAGTGAAGGAAAATTCGCGAAACATCCGATGCTCGTTTAAAAATCAAATTTCAAAGCAGTGTGAGCAAGAATAAAACTATAAACTTCCGCTTGTATATTAGATTGAAGATTGTTTAATGAGTCGCTGCGACCCTACTAGGTCTTTTGTGCGTGACTCTATTTTCTAATAGTTGTCCATAATGTTCAGACTTTTTCCTAGGGACTTGGTGAGTCTAAGGCTAGGTCCTCTTATGCCCACTCTTGCTTCCTCCATTGGCACATACAAACATTTGATATTCTCTTACGAAAAACGTGTTAAGCTTTCAGTGAAGGTAAATCCACGAAACAAATGATGCTCGTTCAAAAAGCAATTTTCAAAGCAGTGTGAGCAAGAATGAAACGATAAACACCCGCTTGTATATTAGATCGAAGATTGTTTAATGACTCACTGCAACCCTACTTGGTCTTTTGTGCATGACTCTATTTTCTAATAGTTGGTTAAAATGTTCAGACTTTTTCCTAGGGACTTAACTTGATATCGTCTACGTGACTTATCATGAGAGGCTGTGTGTTAACTCCTCCCCCCATTAGAGGACGGAATCCTTGCGTTTAAGAATTCTTAAAGGATTTTCCGGTTCTGCTTTGTTTCTTTTATTCTGAAGGGCACATCTTCTTTTGACAAAAACTGTAATAAATATTGCTGCTAAAAGGATTAATATAAAGTAGAGCAGGATAGTCCAGATAATTGTGTAGTAGAACGGGAGTCTGATTTTGTTCGGAATTCAAGTTTTGATAGACTGCAACTGAGCCCTGATGTTGCTTACGTCGTGCAGAGGGACATTTTCCAGTTCCATCGCTGGCAATTCTTCTATGTTTATCTTGCTTTCTGCAACTTCTTTCAACTTTGCTGAGGAGAACAATTGTTGTGTCTCAACGGCGCTTTGTATTGTACTGTATCGTTTACCACCAATCGACAACTGACATCTTGGTTTGAATGTCACCATATACGTGCCTTCTATAATTTGTGTGTTTTCTTCTCCCGAGCATTTGATTGACATCTTGGTTTCTTTTGGCGCCACTACCATAATCTGTGGGTCGCTATGTTTTGGAACAATATTATTGGTAATTTTGACAGTCTCTTGTTCACAATTATTGATGGGCATTTGGAAATTAATTAGCCTGACTTCACAGGGAGGATCTTCATTGACATCTGCTATTGTATATTCTGTACAAACATAGGGCTCGTTCGTAACTTCATTGCATGAGTTGTTTCTGAAGGCGTATTGTACCGTATTTTGGATAAGGTACTTGGATCGAGGTATTACCATAGAGAAGCTGTTAGGATTGGTTTGTATAGGTAGGGAGTACAGTTGGTGGTAAATATAGTCAGATTTGTCTATTAGTAGAATATTAATTTCTAATATAATTTTATATCCAGTTTGGACAGACTTGATTTTAAATATTTTTTAAACAAAGATAAGTCATGTTTACTAGACTGCGAAATGTATTTTTCTTTTACCAGAAGCCCTTTAATGATGAATTTTGGTTTGATGATAGAAGCATGAAAAGTATCTAATTTAGAGAAAGTTATAGCATTTTTAGTTGTTAATATTATCCATTCCATGACGTCAAATAGATTAGCGATATCAGTCAATAGTTCTAAAATATGTGCTCGCTGGAGGACAGGCAAAATATTAGTAGCTAAATCTTAAGTAATGGTGTGTGCTAACATTATTTTGACAATTTCTTTTCCATTATGAGTTAAAGTGTTCACTGTTTGACTAAATTCGTTTATTACATTTATCATAACAGATGTTTGTTCGTCAAATAGCTCATGTATTCTATTTGGAGTTTTTTTGGGTCTAGATTGCCAATGATCGCTTGTAAAACTATACCTAAAGGGTTGAGTAAACCTCTCTTAAATCTATACTTATCAGGAAAAATTCTAAGGAAAGTTTCATCTATGTTATTTGCAGTATAGTTAAAGGCGATTATAAAATTATGTTATTCAGATCTGAAATTATAAGTATTGGTTGAAAGAAAATATTTGTATTTAAGTTTACTGTAGTCAGTAAATAAAGGTTCTATGTTATAAACATGTATAAGGCGCCATACGTCATTTTGGCAACAGCTTCTACTTGACCTGCGAGAGACCAAGTCCTTCCAGGATTCATAGAGTTATTTGATCGCAATCGTCCAAATGAAAGGATACCGTTTCAACACGACGGCGTATCATCCCACTATGATATATATATATATATATATATATATATATATATATATATATATATATATATATATATATCATAGTGTATATATATATATATATATATATATATATATATATATATATATATATATATATATATATATATATATATATATATGTGTGTGTGTGTGTGTGTGTGTGTGTGTGTCTGGGTTTATGTACGAATTAGAAGTTAACAGTAAACTGCCTTTTCTACATGTACTATTTATATATTAAAAATGTTAGGCAGCCAACGAAGCTAGATGCATACGTAAGTATTTATATTTCTAAGGCAATAGAAAAACAAAATTTCCTTAAACCGAGCTCCGCCACTGGCTTGTAGTCCTCTGTTTGCGCTCTGTCTTTGATGCAGATAAACATTCCAAAACTTGTCAGATAAAGTTATAAAGGGAGTTAAAAAACCTCGTCCGGAAATTAAAATAAAATACACAGAAAATTTGCGTGTGATTTAGTCACCCTCGCGGTATCGTTCTTTACCTAAGACTCAGTATAAAAGGTGACTTTAAGTAGTAAGTAGTTCGACGACGCTAACTTTGTGAAACGATTGTCAGGTCTCTAAAAAGATGTGTTGTGGTGATTGGGGTTCTCCAAATGTACGGATCCCATTGACGTAAAGAAATATGTCCCTCTTTACTTCCTTTTGTAACATAATTATAACAAGGTAAGTTATTAGTAAAAAAAAAAGTAAACGATAGTAAATTAGTTATAAATAAATAGGCTTACATTAACGTTAAAGGTTTTTAGTTGTTTGTAGTCTAGTATCAGACATAACCTTAATTGATATTATTATTTCTCAATTATAATATAAGTACCAGTCCTGGCTTACAGGTGAAAAATCATGATTCTGAGCCTGCAATATGTCATTTGAGTCGGGTAGTCTGTGAACCATACACTTAAAAATTGGTGAAGGAAGACCGTCAATAACCTGGTAAGGTATTAATGCTAAATAGACCGTGGCTGAACGAACACGTTCAAAACCAATAAAACATCGAAAAAAGTATATTTATTTGTATTTTTCTGTATGCAGGGAAATCTTCTGAATAAATATTTATTATTATCATTATCATACTTGATTTTCCTTAATAATAAATATAGCACAAATTAGTTTCTATCCAAGCAGCGCTAAACTTCAAAAGATGAGATTTCCACCTATTCATGCGTCGATCCGGGGACACACTGTATACATACAATTATTTGCTGTGTCGTCCTAAATTTTTGGTTCATCACCCCCACCCCACCCCCTCCTTCACAAATTTTGGAAGTGACGCAGCTGATGCAAATAACTTTTTTTATAATATTTTTCTGTAGTAGTGCATGTTATAATGGACACGCTATACAATTCTGAGCAAAGTTAAATGTTAATTATTAATGTGATTTTAGCTGTTTATGCAGAAACATTTTCTTACTTCGCGAAGTAGCACTTGATGTTAAACCATCATTTTCTACACAAATATTCAATTATGTATCATCAGCAATGCAAATGTTTAGCTTTGTTTGTAGAAACTGGTACTTGTTTTACATGTGCAAACCCATTTCTGCATAATAAAATCACGAAGAGCGTTCCTTCCCTTATAGCTTGTAAGCAAGTTATATAAAATTATTAAGTCAATGATCTTGTGCATGCTAATCTGGACATTAACAGCTATTTGTTTTATATTTAGAGCATGTTTACGTACGCTTAGTTTTGATGAACTCTATTTTAAATTAGCATTTCTGATTCTAAGTGAAAAACATACATATATTAAGAACGCTCATTGTAGCCGTCTTAAAGCAAATTGTTGTAAAAAATATTGCCTCTGGCAATATTACAAATTGAAGCATCAAAAAATTATTCAAATGAAGCAACACTAGACGCCCAAGAACCCATATACTAGGTCTGCTTAAATTTAAGCAAACCTTCTTAGAAAAAAGTAACGATTTACAAATCAACTTAACAATAAAATAACTAACCGATTTTGATCAATCTTCGTAGAAAATTTTCTCATAAGTTGCTTAAGAAGCCCAATAAAACCAGTTTTCCATTAATAAAGGCATTTTTTGAAGAATTTTTGTTTCTCAAAAATATTATAAAGATTTTGATAAAACTACATATTACCGTGATAGATCTAGCACAACTAAGCTTTTTAACTTATTGGCAAATAAAAATCATGACTTTGTATATTTACACACCTATTTGTAGAATATTAAAATGAACTTGAGTAATGACCCTAAGAATCCATTTCCAAAACCCATTTCAATTTATATAGGTGTCCAAGTAAACATAGCAAGCGGCGATATCTTTGAAACTACAATACCAGCAGTGATGGAAAAATTTTCATAACTAAATTGGCCAAGAGAAACTTGACAGAAATATTTTGACGTTCCAAATATAACCGCAAAGGAGCGCAGCCACTATGGTGCATAATAAAAGTTAAAATTGCCGATAAAAGTTCCAGGATTAGCTTCAATATGAATTGCATTATTAAAAGGCTTAGGTCATTACACACCACTTTCGTCAAAGACGATTTTATACATTTTGAGTAATATCTGTAACGAACGCTGCTATTTCTCTGAAAAATAAAATAACTACAGTGAGAAGGCAGATGGCCAAAATGACAAATTGCTTTCTGCAGAGCCAATCTACAAGCATCGTCAAGAGACGCCGAAACAGAAACTTGTTTTCCGAAATCTTCAATACAAAGTCTTGAAAACAGATAATTTCAAACCGTGTGCCATACATTTTATTCAACATTTAGAACAGACTGACGCAGAAAAAAGTATAAGGTACTATGAGTTTATGTTAATTAAGAACCAAGAGAACGAAAATTTTCTCAATAATATAATTTAGACAGACGAATGAAAGTTGACAACAAAAATGGATTATTTAACCGGCATAACTCACATTATTGGTCTGATACGAATCCCCATAGAGTCTGAAAGAGATCCTTTCAAACCAGATGGCAATTTAATGTTTCGTCTGCAATTTGGAACACTTCGACAGTGATGTTAAACATTTATGAAAGCAATTTTACTGTTACATTCATATAACTTTACTTCACCGACTGTTTATAATTACACATTAAATTGTTACAACTTATTTGCAAATATTAAATGAGTTTAGAAGTATGTATCGTAACACTTTCCAAATGAAGAGAGACGTCAACTTTGGTACCAACATGATGAAGCATCACCCCATGGAAGCAGTTCTGTAAATAATTTCTTAGAAAAGCAATTGGAGGACCAGTGGATCGCGACTAATTTGACACCAGTGGATTTTCAGATATGGGGTAACATAAAAACTGAAGTATATTCCATACCTCCGACGAAAAGGCGATTGGCAAGAATGAGTTCGTGTTGCCTTTCATTCCCTACCCCCGAGTAGTATCCGAAAGCACTAACAGAGATAGTGCTTCGCAGATGTGTAAAGTGTTTGGGCGTTAAAGGTGCTAAACACTTACTATAGTTTTTTCCCATTGTAAGTATTTTCTTCGTTTTATCGTACATGGGCGTGTCAGGTCAGGTCAGAATCATTTACTTACTTATTGCATACTCAAAATTGTATTATAGTTTTGCGTAAATAAAGAATAAATCAAGAAACGTCTAACAGCTATGGAAACTAAAACAAGATGTAGTAAGCTATGGTGACAAAATCTGAGTGTTGCATACTGTATAAACAATTACATATTTTTCGTTATGTCAAGAGAAATTATTGTTTTAAAGTACATTAATTATTACTGGATATTTCTCAAGATATTAATGACAAAGATATATTTTTCTAGTGAAGGTGCATAAAACATGCTTGTTTTTCAATGTATTAAAAAAGCATGCATTGCTGAACGTGAATATTCTGTTGAGTATTCCAAAAGAAGACCTTTCAGTCGAAAACTATTTAAACGCTGAGAGATTCTATTACTTTAAACAGGATGTGTTTAGGCTTGTAAAAACCTTCCAGGAAACGTGCAGCTATAAATGGAGCTAATGTAACAAATGCTCTTGTTTATGTGAAAGCTGACCCTTACAGTAGCACAACATGAACAACTTTTGCTTTAATAAAAGTAAGTCATCAATTCATCGCAACTGAAGAGTTAATAACCAACAACCATATTATCTTATGTTTTTTGGATACCGATTTTGATCATAGACTTAATAAATGCAATTGGTTAAAAGATATGTACCGTAGGTCACGTGTTGTGGACTGATGAAGTCATATTTTCGAGTGCTTGGTAAGTAGATTTGCATAATATTCGTTACTGGTCCCCAGAAAATCTTTATTGAAAGCGATTGATTATCAAAATAAATGGAGTGTAAATATTTGGTGTGGCATTTTGGCGATCTGATAATCAGACCATTTGGTTTTGACATCAGTTTAATTGGTACAAACACTTGACTTGGCCTGATGTGACCTGACCTGTAATCTGGTAAACACTCTATTAGGCTCCAACCTTTCTCTGTCTTTGTCAGGGGCGTAAATGGTGCATATATGCAGACTCGGTACCTCGTACTCCTCCAGTGCTCTAAATCTTGCGTCCTTTTATGGCCAGGCTAGGGTAGCAGCCCTTAGAAACGCCTATGCACTTACTGCACCAGCACAGATCATGACAATGTAGCCTAACCCAAGTGTGCATTTAGCAACTCGCAATCCAGGTTCCGCTGGAGGATTTTTTCCTGTGCTTTAGTGATAGCACCCTAAACAACCATTAGTATTTTTGATTCCAACATCGCGGTTGGGAAACTATCCTGGAGAGTAAATAATAGTGCCGTGAGAGCCTCTTTAAACGATATTACTCTTAATTTGTCTCTGAGCTTACTTTTCATACTCGGCAGTGTGGCTGTTTCTTTGAGTTTTTTTGCCTTTTTGTCCGCCGCCTGTTTCTTCTTGCCTCTTTGTCTGGTCTTCTTGAGGCATGTGACTAATGTTAAGCATGTTTAAAATCTGATCAGGTTGTTCGAACTACAACCTCCTTGGCTCTTATGTGGTCCTGACCTTCCCGGGTAAGTTTTCGATAAACTGCAGGCGAAGAAAAAGTAAAAACTTAAACACATGTCGAAGTAAAGCACTTAATCAAGAGCCTGTGCCTCGTGCCCCCTGAGCAATATTTAACGTCGCTTACAACCCTATAGCCCTTGGTATGTTGTATTATACATTAACTTAGGTCTTTAAGAAAATGAAAAAGGAAAAAGTTCGCTGATAGTATCAGGGGAGATATATTGGCCAGATAGGAGAGAGTTGTTGTTCGCGATTATTTTGGCTGCGGATAATTATCCATTAGCCCATTGTCCGAGTTAATTTTCCGGTCGAGCGTTAGGTCATGCACTTTCGTATTTTTCTATACAATATTTCATCGTGGCTGCAACCATTATGTCGTTTTTATGATTATTTTTTTAATGTAATTAACTAGACGAAGTACAACAATATTCTTACCATTTAATATATTCATTCGCTTTGCTGTGGCTGTTTCTTTTTCTTTTTCTTTTTTCCTAATTGGACTTTTTTTCCTTTTTTTAAGGTTATATATATATATATATATATATATATATATATATATATATATATATATATATATATTGTTATTTTGTTTGTTTTAAGTTTTTTTATTATTTTTTTCAAATCAGTCGGGAATGCACGGGGACACGTATCGCCTAGGGACCCTTCAAGGCTCATAAAACACACAGAGACTGGACCACGGTTTAAATAATAGTATAAACAAATGGGGAAGATACCAAGGATCTTAAAACTAAGCTTTACAAATGTTTCTTTACAATATTTACTTAAATGACTAACGAATGTTTAGTACACATATACTGTTCACATCGTTAACCAAATTATTGTTAATTTATATAGTATTTCTTACCTCTCAACTATATATACCCACACATATATACATACACACATTCGAACACACACACACACACACACACACACACACACACACACACACACATACATACACACACACACACACATATATATATATATATATATATATATATATATATATATATATATATATATATATATATATATATATATATATATATATATATACATCTATAACCGACCCACATACTCAAATACATATACGACTACTATTTATATGCCTATCTTTACAAATGACGCGTATTTTTATCACGTTATGGTTCTAGCTTTATTTTTTTATGTGTTTTAACAACCAATAGTATATGTTTTTCTGCTTTATTTGTAGTAACTGTAGCAATCTAAAGGGACAATCAACACCCGCCCAAACATGTACTTGATTACAGAATTCATTTATTTCACGGTTTTTTAACCTGCACTCCAGTAGCATATCTTGAGTGCTCCCCAGCTCTCCACATTGGCAAATTGGGTCGTTTCTTAAGGCTATTTTATGCATATAAACAGGTACCATTATATGATTAAAGCGTAATCTGCAAATAATGGAAATTTCCCTTTTTTTATAATTTAATTGCGCAAACCATGGCTTCACCGGTAGTGTTGGTTGTATTTGCTTATAACATCATCCTTTTGTATTTTTTTTTGTATTCCTCTTCCCATTTTTGATGTGATTGTTTACTGAGATACACCCAGAAATCTTGCACTGGGATTATGTATGTTTCGGTAATTCCGTCGGTTGTAGCTTGCTTGGCCAGATTATCCACTATTTCGTTTCCCTGTATGCCAGAATGTGCTTTTGTCCATACCAGTGCAATATTTTTACCCTGTGCTCTTTAATGTTTTATGGCATTTATCGTTACAGTTATGAGATAATTGTTTTTGCTTTTTTTTGTGAAAACCGCTATCAATGGCTTGAAGAACACTTTTGCTGTCAGAAATTTTTAGTATCTCACTGCTTTCTATTGTATCAGCATACTGGACTGCTTTATGAATTGCTATAATTTCTGAGGTAAATATGGTAAATATAGGATTAAGTTTAAACTTTTCTGCAAATTGCTTCTGTTGATCATAAAAAGCACATCCAACTCCCTCTTCGCTTTTCGACGCGTCAGTGTATATGTGATAAGACTTATTCAGTATCTGATTTATCGTATTTGAACATGGTGTTTCTTATCGGTGCAGGAAAGTTTGTATAATCTTCAGTATAAGCAACCTGTACCCCGATGTTGGAAGGTTCTATCTGGTAGTATGGGTCTACTTTATTTGACCATATATCGTTTCTGAAAGGGATCAGATGTTCATAGCTGTCTACCATTAGTGGGTTTTTTTTTCTTTTTCCAGAAGGTGTGGGTCAATGTCATTAAGAATAGCAGATGGAGTTTTGTTACGATAGGGCTGTCTTTTGATAAAAGTTTCGTTACAAATTTTGATGTCAAGTATTCTCTTCTTCTTTGCAGAGGTGGTTCGCATACTTCCGCCAGTAAGTTGTTTGTAGGTGTGCTTCTTAATACTCCAAGACTAGTTTTGAGCGCTTTATTCTGTAAAATATTAAGTTTATTTAAATGCACTTACTTGGTTATATAGGCTACACCCATAGTCTATAATTGACCTTATGTATGATATGTACAGTAAAGAGACGTTTCTGGGTCTGCGCCCAATTTACTGTGGCAAACGGATCTCAAGATATTCATTGCTTTTACTGGTTTACATCTAATTGTTTCAATGTGTTCTTTCCATAGAAGTTTGGTGCCCATCAGCATCCCTAAATAGATTATTACAGGTACTACTTCGAGTTTCATATCAGCGAGAGTTGTGGTCTTAGGTAGTGGTCTTCTCTTTCTGGTGAAGATACACACTTTTGATTTGGACTCAGATAGGTCCAATCCGTTATTATTTGTCCAATTTATTAGGTTAGTCATTGATCTATTTAACTTGTCTATGCCGTCTTCTATCTCACAGTTATATGTATAAACGCAAATGTCATCCGCAAACTGTAGTATCGCCACGTCTTCAACCCACTTCTGTAGATCTTCAGTATATATTAAGTACAGCAGTGGCGATAAAATACTCCCTTGTGGGATACCTACATTAGTGGTTCTAGCGCCCACAAAGGTCTGACCTGACTGTACATATAGTGTCCTATCTTCGTAAAGCGATATAATTTTGTTGGCTAAAGTATCTAGCAAACCAACCTTTATCATTTTGTGTAAAATTTTTAAGTCAGCAGTATCATATGCATTTCGAATATCCAGAAAGATTGCAACTCCTGCTTTTTATTGGTAAATGAGGTGTTGATATCGCACACTAAATGACTCACATTTTCGACTGATGAAAAGCCTTTTCTAAATCCAAATTGTGTAGTAGGCAATTTTTTCTTAGTTTCAAGCCAGTGTTCCAGTCTTCTTTTTGGCATTCGTTCGAAGGTTTTGAATACGCAAGAGGCCAAGCTTAGGGCACGATATGATTGAAGTTGAGTGGGATCTTTACCTGGTTTTAACACCATTACCAGTAAGTATGTTTTCCAATCTGCCGGGATGTTATCAAACGTCCATATAAAATGTATTAGTTGTAGCAAAACTCGGTTAGATGTTCCACCTAAGTTTTAAGGCATCGAGTAGTGCACCTGATCTTTTCCAGGAGCTGTAGTAGGTAATGGGTCACTTGAGCCAGATAGGAAGTGGGGGCGGAGCCCCCCTACCCCTAGGGGCGGAGCCCCACCCCTTGTGGGCGTGGCCACGCCCCAAGATGGCGGACCCAAAATGGCGGAATAAAAAATGGAGGAACCAAAATGGCGGAATAAAAAAATGGCGGAATAAAACATGGTGCCTTTCGCTGTTAAAGATGGTTGAAGACTCCATTATTTAAAGTTACGTCACCCCAACCTGTAGAGCCGACAAATAAGAGTGAGGTTGATAAGCGAGAATAATGGTATTGGTCGAGGACTCCATGATTTAAAGTTACGCCCCTATTAAAACAAACCATACATAAAGCTTTTGTTATTAGACATAAGACATAATAATTAATATGTTTAATATTAGAGGCGGAACCAAAACGGAAGAACCAAAATGGCGGAATAAAAATGGCGGAATGAAAGATGGAAGCCTAACCTGTGATACCTTAAGCTGACATATATACCCCTGACATTATAAAAAAACTCTGGACGCAGCAAGTGCGTTATGGTAGTGAATTTTCATAAAAATGTTTTTATTGCAAATATGTGTTTTCTTTTTAAGAAAGCAGGCATCAATTTTGGTTACCAGTATAACCTATATAGTAAAAGCAATGTGCCATGTTTCATAAAAATAACTTTATTGTGTGAAAATGTACCAAGATTTCCAAAAGTAGACTTAAAGTGTTCCCGAAAAACTCGTTTCTTGGTCAACCTTATAGGTTAATAGCAAATTGGGCTATTCAAATATGAAGCATTTGATCAAAGTTCGCTACCATAACGCACTTGCTGCATCCAGAATTTCTTTTCTTACAAACATGCATTATTTTTCGATGGAAAATGCAATAACATAAGGCGTGTTTGATTAAAAAAAAAAGAAAATTTGTATCACCAATGACTTATGGGCCATCCTGTAATTGTAGAAATATTTTTTTAAGATGTATCTCAAGACACCCTATAATTCATATATACAATTTTTTTTAAAATCTTGTATAATAACGGATATATTGAGCTTTATTGATTTTTTACGAAAATTCGACAAAAATTATATACCATTAAACAATAAACTCTATAGCTAAGGCTACTGCCAAGCATCAGGGAAAGCGTCTATTTCAAATGAATTTTCTGGAAACATTTTAGTAAAATGAAGGACAATGACTGTTGAAACTAAGACTTCAGTGTTTGTAAAACATCCTTCTTGAGACATTTGATTTCCATAGCCCGTATTAGTTTCAAGTTATTTGCCAAAATGTTGCCGATTTTAACGTTTTAAGTCGCAACTTTGACGTTTTGAGGAAAACCCCAATTTATTTTTCTTTAAATGCCTATAACTTTTTTGTCTTTTGACATACAGAGCTAAATTTTGGTAGGTAACTTACATATAAGGACATAAACCCGCGTACCAAATTTGGTTGCCCTTACTTTGTTAATTCGGGAGATATAAATTTTTTTCGAATGAAAATACAAAATTTTCCGGGAAAACCTGGGCAGATTTTCCTGGCTAACGAACTTATCCAAGCCATTTGCAAAAGGAATTTATTCACCAAATTTAATCAAAATCGGCCCATTATTTTTTGAGTTATCGGTGTGATACATATATATATATAAATATATATATATATATATATATATATATATATATATATATATATATATATATATATATATATATATATATATATATATATATATATATATAAATATATATATATAAACATATAAAAATTCAAACTGACCCCGGATATGTGTTCTGGGGGGCCTAATTAGCGCTCATTTGAAGAAATTTTTTCAAAATTCAAAAGTCGAGATCTCCTCATTAGTGAATTTTTTTAAGAAAATTCACTAAAATGGCGGCTTTCGTTCTTAAAGATGGTGCCTTTCGCTTTTAAAGATGGTTGAAGACTCCATTATTTAAAGTTACGTCACTCCAACCTTTAGAGCCGACAAATGAGAGTGAGGTTGATAAGCGAGAATAATGGTATAGGTCGAGGACTCCATGATTTAAAGTTACGCCCCCATTAAAACAAACCATTCATAAAGCTTTTGTTATTAGACATAAGACATAATAATTAATATGTTTAATATTAGACAGACTATTAGATTTCGCATAGAAATTAGCCGAACGCCACAATTGTTATATGGGTAGGTTCTAAAAATAACACACAGAGGTCGTTGGCAAACAAAAGAAGGAAGTTCAGAAACAAAATAGACAACAGGTTCAAATAGGAAACCAAACTTAAATATCGTAGAGACAATAGAGGTCGCTGGCAAAACAAAGAAGGAAGCTCAGAAACAAAATGGACAACAGGTTCAACTCTTAAAAATAGGAACTTTTTTAGCCTTATGTGTGGGCGCGGCAAGTAGTTGATTTTATTTTGAAAGAGATACAGGTTCGATTCCTGATATATGCTCCTTGATATGGTAGCGTCAAACAAATACAAAGAGGTACTGAATAACTAAACAGTAAGCTTAGAAACAATGGTTGGTTACAGGTTCAATTCCTTTCTTAGTTTTAAGCTAACCCCACGTGTTTAGTGTCATGTTACTCGTCTAAGTAAGCAGAATTAAAAAATGGCGACTAAAATAAGATAAAAAACTTAAAACCCTTATCGCGGAAGATCCGTGAGATGTACGAGAGAACCAATACATGCACGGTGTTAAGGAGGTCAAATCAAAGTGGAATATACAATAAAATGGCCACTTCCGGTCTAAACTTTAAATCCTTATATCTTTTGAACGGAAAGTGATAGAAATGAACTATCTTTAAAAATGTATGTTTCGTAACAAGCTCTACAAGAAACTGAGATAAAAAACTTTAAACCCTTATCGCGGAAGATCGGTGAGATGTACGAGAGAACCAATACATGCACGGTGTTAAGGAGGCCAAACTAAATTGGTATATACAATAAAATGGCCACTTCCGGTCTAAACTTTAAATCGTTATATCTTTTGAACGACAAGTGATAGAAATGAACCGACTTCAAAAATGTATGTTTCGTAACAAGGTCTACAAGAAAATGAGATAAAAAACTTCAAACCCTTATCGCGGAAGATCCGTGAGATGTACGATACAACCAATACATGCACGGTGTTAAGGAGGCCAAACTAAATTGGAATATACAATAAAATGACCACTTCCGGTCTAAACTTTAAATCGTTATATCTTTTGAATGGAAAGTGATAGAAAGGAACCGACTTCAAAAATGTATGTTTCGTAACAAGGTCTACAAGAAACTGAGATAAAAAACTTCAAACCCTTATCGCGGAAGATCGGTGAGATGTACGATAGAACCAATACATACACGCTGTTCAGCAAACCAATAAAATCAATAAAAATGTTACTTCAGGTTGACACTTCCGGTATAGCCGTTCTTAGAGCTACATACATGTGTGACACCTCAAAATCATCGTCTTGTTGAACAGAAGAAATATAATATTTAAGTAAGTTAGAACAAGCTGTATTAACACCTAAAACCAACACACACTCTCTTGTAGTAGGTATAGATGGTTCCTTCTGGAGCCACCACCGCCACTCCGCCACCGGTGGTGGCGGTGGTGGTGGTGGAACTGACCCGACGACCCCCGAGCTAACCCGAGCACAAGGTGGTGGACCCGACGACCTCCGAGCTAACCCGAACACAAGGTGGCGGAGTCACTGACTAGACCCGAATATCTCCACCACCTGACTTCGGATTTAACCCGAACAAGTAGCGAACTAACCTGAGATGACGTAATCAAAAGCCAACTAACCTGTATTAGGTAAACGAGGAACCGCCATTTAAAATAACATGTGTAATTATTAGTAATAAACCACATGCCAAAGACTAACCTGGTTATTAAAATCAAATCAATTTAAAAGTATCTCATTAGAATTAATATAAAGAACGTCGTATGTAGGATGAAAATTAAGTCGATCGAATTAAATAAAGCGAAATAAAACGTTATGATTTTAGTGCAAACGCTTAAATGTTACACCAACCACCAGCTGATTAGCCGTTATCACAAGTGTTTCCGCTTTAGGTGAATAGCCTGCCAGTAACAGTTTAAATCGTCAGTCAGGCGCGATCATGACAATTATGTGTTTAATAATTTTTTGAATCGTACCTAAAATGCATCAGATGTTTAAGTGTATTACTGGTTGATTACATTTAAATAAAACAAGGTTATTTTTTAATAGCTGGAGAGGCTATATGTCTTACATAACGCATTGCTCTTTTGGAAATCTGTTTACAGGTGTTATTAATATGGAACTAGTTATTTTGTGTAAAGCGTGAACATTGGTGTTGGTGACTTTGTATCAAAATGTATCTAGTTTTTTTTTGTGAAAAATCAGAACTAAAACGTTTTACGAAAATAAGCTAAGTCTGGAGGCAATGACTAAGTCTGGTGAGTTGGTCTACTAATTTTTTGAGATAGAAATGAGCTTAAAACCTGGGTACAGCAAGTGTGTTATGATAGCGAATTTTCAGATAAATTTAAATAGAAGTAAAAACCTTTTTATACTTTATCCGACGACTGTTTCACAGTTTTTGATATAGAAATGAGCTTAAAACCTGGGTACAGCAAGTGCGTTATGGTAGCGAATTTTCAGATAAATTTTCTGACGCTAAATAATCTGATACAAAATATTTTAGCATTGTTTTTGCTATATAGTTTTTATATCGCAAACTTACGAGTGTTATACAAATGAGCTTAAAACTTGAAGACAGCAAGTGCTTTATGGTAGTGAATTTTCATATAAAGCTTCTGGCACTAAATATTTGTAAATTTCCATAGAAAGCAGTTAATACAAAAATATTTTATTATAACGGAAACCTACCAAATTTGTTTGTCATAACTTTTCTTGATATGATGTATAGAAAAATAACCTCGGTTCTAGGGACATCTGAAGAAATTTTTTAAAGGCTTGTTGAATTTAAAAATTAAGTTTTTAGGTTTTGGAGCGAAATATTGATTATAGAAAAACTGTGTTACCTAAAAATGTTTTAAGGTTAGCGTATGCACCCAATAAATTTTTATTAGTTGGTTGAAACACTAGATGCAAAGTCAAAAGCCAACTAGCCTGTATTATGCAAACGAGTAATCACCATTTAAATGACGTGTGTAAATATGGCGGCTAGCGCATGCGTACAAGTAATTTGTTTATTAAAGTCCTACGTGTTTGGTATTAAATGAATCGTCTTGATTCACATATTAAGTTAAAAGCAATAAAACTCAACACGGCAACAAAGCTCAGCTGTAAGAGTAATAATAATAATTAGATAAGTATAAAAGTTGAGAATTTCAAACGGAGCATTTAGTTGAAAACTGAAGCAGAACGAGTATAATATGGTGAACAACGGTAGAAAACGAAAATCTGCTAAAGCAGAAAATAGTGGTGGTAAAAAACTTAAAGTGCTACAAGACGTCTTACTGGGTAATGCAATAGAAAGTATTATTCCAAAAGAAGAACCAAAAACGTTGGAAAACATGATAAGTGAACTATGTACATTATATCCAACAGCAGAGGTTGATGAACAGCAGAATCAAGCTATAGAAAATATAATTAATGCAGCATATCCAACAAACCTACAAACACCATATCAACCTACGCAAGAAGATATTTTCAATCAGAAGCTGGTAGAAATCACTAATAAAAGCATCGAGAAAAAATTGAAAACAGAAGACTGTGAACTGATGTGTCAAACAACTTTTTCTCTTACGTCGAACGGCGAGAAGCTGCTTATCATTGGCGTTAATCCAGTTTTAAATTTTTTGCCGTTAATTAAATTATCTCAGAAGAACTGTAATATACCTGTGTTTTTTGATGTGTGGACATTTGAAGAATTTTTAAACGTATTACCTACGATAATTTACAATTTGGAAAACAAATCTATAGAAACTAGTGAAACATATACTTTAACCAAATATCTTGTTAAATCACAAAGAAAAACTGTAAGTTTTAAGCTGAAACTCTGTGGTAAGGAATATGTAATTAATTTTAACTTGTCAATTCAATCACTTAAAATACTAGAAGATATCGGTTGTGTAGCTAAAGATTTATTGTTAGAACTAAGCTGTAAAAGTTTCTTTAATTTGGAGATGTTTGCTGATGATTTAAGGACCGAATTAGCTAAATTTAGAGACATTTCCCTAATTAGATGTGCCTTTTTCGTAGCTAGAGAAAGATATAGTGATACTTTAAGCATGGTATGTGAATTTGTTACAAAATACCAACACGTACTTAATGATATTGTAAACTATCGCAAATTTTAAATGTATAAATTGTAATAAAGAAATTATGAAAAATATTCGTTTTATTGAATAATTTTTACAAGGATATGTGTCAACACTGTTTAAAAAATAAAAAATCTGAGAACACTATCTACATCCTCCGGAAAAACACATTAGGACCAGATGTTTCCAACGACTAATTAACCGCTATCTACATCCTCCAGAAACTCTATAGGATGTTTCCAACGACTAATTAACCACTATCTACATCCTTCAGAAACTCTGTAGGATGTAGATAGTGGTTAACGGTTAATTTCGCAAAAACTTGCGTCAGCTATGAGGTTTCATACACAGATCGTGAAAAAGTAACGCGGACTACTTTTTTACGATCTAAAATATTTATCCAACTCGCCAATACCTGTAAAATCCAATTCGTCTTCATAAGGCAGCTCATTTAGGTTAGGCTTCTTTATTTACTTATTTATTTACTTATCTATATAGTTATTTATTTACTTAGTTATGTACTTATCTAGTCAAACGTTCCTAATATTAGTTTCTATACTCTTTCAAGATTTCCTTGTGAAAATATTTAGTTTAAAGACGTGTTATAATGTCTAAAGTGATTGTAGAAATTGAAAATCAATTGTAATACTGCTTATATTTAAGCGACTTGTCATAAATTTGTTAATAACGAAAACTTTACGTTTAGCTTTGTGTTGAGTAGGTTGTTGAAATAAAAAAACATATATTTTACAATGTTTATTTTAATAAAAGCATATATTTTACAACGTTTGTTTTATTATAAAGTATTGTAATACAAATTATTTTATATCTTTGCTAGTTATCCATGAGTTATGAGATTTATCAAAACCAAGCCATTTCACATACGACTTGGCGCCTTTCTTTCTGATCACTCTTTCAACTAAATAATAATCAGGGGTTGCAGTCTTTTGTAGCTCCTCTTCATAAAATCCACCACTGATTGGTTTGCCTTGCATGTCTTCTATTAAATAGGTGGTTGGATTAGTGCAGTGAACTTTAGTGATTTTAAACAGCTCCGTTGACCAACGCGGTGTATAACCTTTCTCAAATAATGTTTTAGCTTTACTTAGACGTACAACATCACCCACTTTAAATTTATTTTTGTTAAACACTTTCAGATTCGAGTAAACTTGTTTCAGGATAGCTTCTTCATTTTTCTTGTTAACATCTTGAGGTTTTACACCAGTTGTTCGATGAACAGTAGCGTTGTAAGTAGCAGTGACATCAGGTAGTGTATTAACCCACTTGTAGGAGCCAATCAAGTTGAAATTTTTATATATCTTCTCTTTTAAGGTACGTATGACTCTTTCCACTATTGCAGCCTTCTTCACGCTATAAGTGCTGTAGTGATTAATGTTGTATTTTTTCATTAAGGCGTTAAATTTAGCGTTATAGAATTCTAACCCAAGATCAGACTGGATGTTAGAGGGCGTTGTACTAGTAGATAAAATATCAGCCATAGCTTTAGTAACCTCTTCAGCAGTTTTAGATTTAAGAGGGCGAGTCCACACATACTTTGAAAAACAATTAATAACCACTAAAATATACTTGTAACCAGAGTTGTCTTTGTAGTAGTCTGTAAATTCTGCTAAATCAATCTGCCACAAATCATTTAAACCTTTGATTATTGTACGTCTACGTTTAAAATTGATTCTTGCCGGTTTATATAACTCATCAATAATTTGTTTTTTGGTATCAGATGGCTCAACTGTTTTACGTCTCATGGTGATGTTGGATTTAAAAGTATCCACTTATCATGTAAATCTTTTAGTTTGCTGTCTATCTCACCTAGCTTCTTTTTCAACTTGTTATTCTTTAACACATCAATATCTTTTAAAACTTGAGCAGCTATCGTCTTGTCTAAATTTTTCAATTTGTTTTCAAACTCGCTTTTAAGAGCAGCTAGTTCTGATTTATGCACAGCTTCAAGGGTTATAGCGACAAGACTCTGTGATACTTCATCTTTATTCTTCTTATACTCATCTGCCCACACATCGACAAATTTTCTATTCACACCATCAGCAGGCTCGATAGGATCACCTACGTTACATAATTTATGGTTTTGCACATCAAAATCACCACTTGTAGTTTTCGGAAATGTTTCTCTGTGCACAATTTTGTTTAAGAAGCTGGGAGTCTTTGCAGAACGTCCGAACTTATCGATAGACATTTTTACACTGAACTTATTTTATTTGATTCCAACTAAACTCTATTTTTGATATCCGTTTATCCACCATAACCCAAACTGCTGCCACTGCTTCCTGAACTAGATTTCTATTTATCCCTTCGATAGCACCATCGATATACTCCTTAGTCACAAACGTTTTTTTAAGTTTATTTTCAATCGTAATCACTGCTTGATTTAAATCGTCTTTAGTAGCAAACGTATTTTTCAAGTCAGCTTCAAGTTTTGAAACTGCTAGATCTATATAATCTTTTTGAAGTTTAGATATAGCGGTATCAGCCATAGCAGTAAACGTTTTCTGAAGAGGAAACACTGTTTGATGTATGTACTCCTTGATATCCTCTTTAAGACTAATTAATGTTTCATCAATGCTAGTTTTAAGCGGAAACGAGCTGTAGGCTTCATGTTTAAGATCCATATAATTTTTCATTAATTGCTCTTGCAGCTTTTGTAGTGATTGATCAACACCAGTCTTAAGTGGAAATGAGTTATAGACTTCACGTTTAAAATCATCATAGTTTTTAAATTTATGTTCAAAGTCTTTTTTTAAAGCTTCCAACTCCGGTTTATGTACAGCGTCAAGCAGTATAGCAATTTGAAGTGCTACAGCATCTTTGCTCACCTTATAATCAGCTTTAGTTTTCTGATAGTCAACTTTAGTTTTCTGATAGTCCTCTATCCATACATCAACAAATTTTTTACTTACACCATCTGTAGGTTCAACAGGGTCACCCACGTTACACAACTTATGGTTTTGCACATCAAAATCACCACTTGTAGTTTTCGGAAATGTTTCTCTGTGAATAATTCTGTTTAGATGTTTTAAATTCTTTGCAGAACGTCCGAATTTATCGATCGGCATTTTGAAAATGGTGAAAAACACACAAATCTGTTTATATAACACCCACTTCCTTCAGTTCTTCAATAATAGACTGAATTTCGTTGTTGTGTGCGTTATTACCAGCTGCTTGAGAAGCTACTAACAGTCTAAGTCTATCAACCAACTCGTTTATATCATCCCAGTATACATACTCTTTCTGTTTTTTTGTATGTAGCATGTATGGCATACCACGGCCTAAAGTTACCGAGGAAGATCGCGCTCTAGCACCTTCTTGTTTTTCTAAAATTGGTTTTATTACATGTTGATATTTGGTAGAGGTGTTTCGTAGAACGTCTTCTTTAGGATTGTTCTCTTTTCTGTGAAGACTAGTAGTTGCCATTATGTCTGCGTAGTCACGTAAAGCTTCCCGATTGTTCAAAGCACTCATACCAGGTTTTCTCAAAAATATCAATTCCAACAGATGATTAGTACCGTAATATCTTCTGTCACCAACCACAATTTGAAAGGTTTCTCTATTTTTAAAATCTACGTTAGTAACAACAAATTTAATAGGTTTGTTTCCAAGCATCCAAGTGTTGGTAGCTTTATCATAAGTAACACCATATGTTTGATCACAGGAATGATTATCTGTAAAATATTTATCAACATAATATCTAACAACTATTGGATAGGAACTTAACATTCGTTCGTACACTGCTTTTGGTGTATTTGCAGCAGCATCTAATTTTCTATAAGCTTTAGTCGCCCATAATTCAGGTTCTGGTGCCTCCGCCTCCAATTCAAACGTTTCATCATCACTAAGGAATGGAATTTCCTCCTTTGCTGCTGTTGGTTTGACATCAACTTCAGTTTTAGTCGGTTTCTGTTCAGTTGTTTGAGTAGTAGCCAATAATGTAGCAGGTTTCTGTTGCGTTGTTTTAGTAGCTAATGATGTGGTGGTTTTAGTCGGTTGGTGTTGAACAGTAGCCAATGCTGTGTTTTTCGATATATCACTCAAAGGTTTTAAGATGGGTTTATATAAACGTTGTAATGTTTCATCTGTCTCTGTTTTGCCAAGCTTCAAAGCTAAATATTTCTTTCGAATTATCTTTGATAGATCAGCTATTTTACGTTGTATATTTGGTGGTGCTACTATTTTACGGTGACGAGCAGCTTTAGATTTTTTCGACATGTTTACTCTATGTCGAACAACTTAATACTAACGTTTTCCAGTCAAGTGAGATATATAAAGTGATCAAACCCTTTGCGGTATCTTCCTTGTGTTAAATCAGAATCTTTAACGACAACCACCATATCATGTTTGTTTTGCCAGCATTCACCACAAAGGAGCTTGAACTTTTCAAAACTCATATCGGTAGTTACATGATCATCATACACATGTTTAAGATTAGTTTCATCTTGTTTAAATAAAACTATAATGTTAGCATTGTCACGCACCAATTGCTTCGGAACTTTGCTATATGTCTGACATAAGTAGAAACTATCAATATTTTTATGTCTACCCATACAAAAATACGATTTTATTTTATCTTGTCTATCACAGGCTACATCATCAAATATAAAAATTGAATTACTCTTTGCATCTGCAGGATCTAATATCTCTTCGTTTTCACTATATGGATAGTATCCAACACCTTTTGTAGCATCCAACACCTCCTTTAACATACTGTATTTAGGTTGATATAAAGACTTTGAGTATACGTATACGTTTTGAAATTTTAAACCGTTGGGTTCAAACAACAAACTTAACATAACATTTGTTTTACCACATCCACTTGGACCACATATCAAACATCTAACTGTGTTTGGTAAAAGAAGTCCATGTGTTTGCTGTTTAGGTGATGGAATGGTAACAACATCATCTATGTTTGTGACTGGTAGGGTGGCTTTTGCGTGTTTAACAATACGCATCGTTAACTAAACTAAAACTTTTTACGAGTGCAACCATCTATATAAATACTCAGATTTATCATACCTCATTAGCAGTATAAATGTTGGTGTGCCAAGGTGAAGGTCTTGTTAACACAGCCATCAACAAATTACCTGTTGAGCTGCATGTTCCTGGTTATCAGTTTTGTGGTCCGGGTACTAAACTTAAAGAACGTTTAGCAAGAGGTGATCAAGGTATCAATCCTTTAGATCGTGCTTGTCGAGATCACGATATCGCATACTCTCAATCAAAACAGTTGAGTGATAGACATCGAGCTGACGAGGTGTTGGAGAACCGAGCGTGGGAGAGAGTAAAGTCGAAGGACGCAAGTTTTGGTGAAAAGTTAGCTGCTTGGGGTGTTACAAACACTATGAAAGTTAAAAGAAAGCTTGGTATGGGTTTAACCCCAAAGACAACCACCAAACGTAAACGTAGCAGTAAAAAAGTAAAATGTGGCGGTAAAATACCATTTAAAAACATACTAAATTTAATGAAAGGTGCCATAGCTGTGGGTGCGGAAGTTCCATCTGTAAAAAATTTACTACATGTAGCGAGAAAAGTAATTAAAAATGCTGGTGGTCGTAAGAAAGTCAAGACACCCAGAGTTATTCCAGTGCCGAAAAGTGGAAGTTTCCTTCCACTACTACCTTTAATTTTTGGTGGTCTATCAGCGCTAGGCGCTCTAGGTGGTGGTGCTGCAGGCATTGCTAAAGCAGTTAACGATGCTAAATCAGCCAAACAAAAATTGGAAGAAGCAAAACGTCATAACCAAACGATGGAGGCTATTGCTGTTGGTCACCGAGGTAGTGGCTTGTATATGAAGAAACAGCGAAGCGGTTTCGGTTTGTATTTACATAAACCAAAAAACGTGTAAAGTGTTTACCAGCAAGACCTCTAACAAATATAGATCTTCTGAAATTTGCTGGTAAAATGAAAATTCCATATTTTAGAGGTGTATACATGCGAGATACTTTACCATCGAATGGATCACGCAAGAATGAATCATTTATCATGAATTTGCAAACAAACAAAGAGTCAGGTAGTCATTGGGTTGCAGTTAAGAAACGTGGTGACACAGCCGTGTACTTTGACTCATATGGAAACTTGAAGCCACCAATTGAACTGTTGTATTATCTTAAAAACTGTACTATATTGTATAATCATGATGTATATCAAAAGTATAATACTTATACTTGTGGCCACTTATGTTTAAAATTTTTAAATAAAAGACTTAAACAGTAGTATCTGTGTTTCAGTCATGGCGCGTACGTTTGCTTTGAAGGGTTCTACGTCCTCTTTATCGATGGAAATATTTCCACCGTTAGTATTAAAACCACACTTTGAGTATTCGCTCGCGCTTGCAAACTTTCATACATATAACACTATACCAAACATAGAACGTGGGTGTAATAAGTTTCATTATTTTTCTGCTGTGAGTGGTAGAAAGATTCGACAAGAAATAAGTATTCCTGATGGTTCATATGAAATCAGTGATATCGAGAAATACATTCAGAATGAGTTGTTACGACGTTATATTAAAGATAAACATCTGGATCCTGCAGTAGAACACAACATCGATGTGGTAAAACTGTTTTCGCTAAAAGCCAACAACAACACTTTGAAATGTGAGATTACATGTCAGTATGATATAGACTTTTCTACCGATGCTTCAATAGCACCAATATTGGGATTTTCTAAACAACGTCTTGCTACAGGTAAACTTTACGTTTCCAATTTACCCGTAGAAATTGTACGAGTAAAGACGATTCGTTTGGAATGCAACATAGTAGATGGTTCTTACCACGATGGAAAACCTACACATACAGTATATGAGTTTGCTCCTATGGTAGACCCTGGTTATGCGATTGATATAAAACCATATAGTAAGGTTTTTATGCCTCTTACCACACGTATCATTTCGCATATAAATGTAAACATTATCGATCAGAATTCAGTACCTGTGAACTTTCAAGGTGAGGAGATCATTGTGATATTGGAGTTGAAAGAGACACCAACATATTATGCTGATTATAAATAGTAGTAATCAAACCGCTCCAGCTTCAGTATCTTCGCTACCTGAGTCGAAAGCGGTTCTATCTTGGGAGAACATACAGTTTCTACAATCATTGGGTTACGATGTTAAGCAAACTACATATATTCGCAGACCCTGTGCACGACGAGTCAATCAGAGGGGAAGAAATACACACATACGCTCCTCAAACCAGATCGTTTGACCATAATGATACCTGTGAGTTTGCAATCAACCAACAAGATATTTTTTACGATTGGTCTTCATCTGTTCTACTGATAAATGGTAGTATTGAGACGAGTGGTACGATTGGAACTGTAGAAGTAACGTCTAATGCAGCAGCTCATTTGTTTTCCTCTATTGCGGTTGAAATGTGTAATCAGATTATTGAACATGTGAGAAATCCTGGTATAGTTACATCAATTAGAACACTTTTGGAAGCAAACAGTGATGAAGCAAGAGCTCTGATTCCAGCGGGATGGCATCCAACCGAAAACAATGTGATGTTAAAAAATGAACGTTTTTGTTACTGCATACCTCTTAGCTACTTGTGTAATATTTTCAAAGACTATAAAAGAGTGCTTTTCAGTAAATTGCTTCTATGTCTCACTAGAGCTCAGAATGATAGAAATTGCTTTATTTTGATTGGTGCCGCAGATGCAGATAAGGCATTAAAGTTTAACATTGAGTATATGGCTCTGCAGGTGAAACATATCCACCCTAGTGAAGTTATACAGCAGCAATTATTAAAGTCGATTGCTCTAGATAAGAAAATCCTTATACCATATAGAAAATGGGAGATGTATGAATTACCAAATCTAAATAATTCAACGAAAGACTTGTGGTCTATTAAGACATCCTCAAACACTGAACGACCTAGATTTGTTATTGTGATATTCCAAACAGATCGATACAGTAACGTTAGAAAAGACATCAACGAGTTTGATCATGTGGGTATTCGAGATATAAGACTTCACTTAAATTCGAAACAAATCCCCACAGAGGGTATGAACCTGAACTTTAACCAAGCAAATTACGTCGAGGCATATAGAAACATGATTGAATTTCAACGTTCGTATGTTGGCAGAGAACCACAGCCTACCTTGGATTACAAGTCTTTCCTAAAATATCCCATGTTTGTATTTGATTGCTCCAAGTATAGCGACTCTATAAAACCTTCTACTGTGGATATCAAATTGGAAATGGAAAGTACTACCAACTTTCCCACTCACACGAAATGTTTTTGTGTAATTATACATGATTGCGTCATCGAGTATGCCCCACTCTCCAACATCGTACGCTATATAATGTAGCTGTGAGGATGCTGCAATCACTTTCACGATGAGGTTCGTAGTCGTTGATACTCAGGGTTTTTGTCTGCCTGAATTTACACCTAAAGAGTTTGTGATTTATAATGGTTTCCAAACAGTGCATTGTGTTTTTAAACCGCATACACCATTACGTTTACTGTCTGCAGACATAATCAAGCAAGTGAAGTTTCTACAAACACAACACCATTGCCTTGACTATAATTGTGGTGATATTAATTTAGAAGAATTACCAAACATAATAGCAAAACATATTATAGCCCAACGTGTTGACAGAATTTATGTTAAAGGTGAAAACAAGCAAAGGTTTTTGTTACATTTACTATCAACCTGTGGTTATCAAGTGGATGTTATCAACCTGGAAACCAGTGAACGTTGTCCAAAGTTAGTGCCTGATACTCCTTTGTGTATGGATCATACTTTAGGATATAATAGAAAATGTATCTGTAGCATAAATAACTGTATATCATTATTTACTTATATTGTAAGCTTAATGCCATAATAAAACAAACGTTGTAAAATATATCTGTTTTTTATTTTAAACTACTTTAAAATACATTTATTAATATTAATTTCCAACCACATTAGTCTTTCCAACATCCATCCGCTATCACCTTCAGCAAACTCTAAAGCTTTTGTGTAAATCTCCTCAGTAAATTCTTGATATATATTTTCAAAGTTAGTTCCCACTGTGATATTTTTATTTTTAGTATTAAATGACTTCATTTCTTTTTTATTTCGACTTTGGAGCACATACAAACCAAACAATTCTAGATTCATTTTAACTGTATCGTGTTTGGCTAAAGCAGCCTCCATCAAATGAAACAATTTATGCTTCACACTTTCCATGGCAAGACGTATATCACTACCATCCATACTAATACGATAGGTAGCCATTCTGTTTTTAAAAGCTTGAGTTAACATATAAACTTGTTCAACTTCCCACGGTTCACACACTTTAGATTTGTGAATTTCACTACGTAAATGTCCAGAGAAAGCACTCTTTTTCACTTGTAACGAGCACGATTCACAGTATCTCATCTTAACTATAGGTGCTTAACTAATGAGTAAAACACAGACATCTTCAGTTTATATATTTTTATTAACAAATATGTTTACGATAAATATCTTTAAGTACAGTGTAATATTTAAAACCAAAATACATGAGCATAAATATGGCAAGACACATAAGAAAACCAGTTGATATAAACATAGAAATATAATTTGAAGTGAACAGGTAAGAATCATTTAACACAAGAGTTCTCCAGTCAGCTGTCTCACCTCGGGTGCCATGATCAAACAAAAACATAAGTTTATAATGTACTATATCAGTCTTAATATTGGACATGTTGTATGTTGAAACTTCAATCACTTCATCGTTGTGCAGATATGTTCTTGGTAGTCCAGACCATTTGGTGCAGTCATCGAAACAGATTCGCACTTCTTTCACATTTGGTGGTTTGTAGACGTAAAACACATTTTGACACAATGCTGTCAGGATGACGAAGCTTGCTTTAAGAGGTGGTGCCATTGATGAGGTTATTGATGTCGGTTAGCACTTGTTCTTGAGCGTAATGCAAACACTCTGACATGTAATACTTGAATGTTGGAGACATGTTGTTGAGTAGGGTTTTTATCACTCGGATGGTTTGCGCAGCACTCACATCTGAATTACCCAGCTCTGTTAATGTTTGAACGATGTCGCGAAGAAAACAGTCATATATCCAAGCAAACTGTGTTTCTCTTACATACTCAAATCTTTCCTTAATGATTTCCTCATGCTCCACCAGCTTTTCTACAGTGTCTTCATTTAGATACATAACCATATGTGTAAAACAATTATTAACACATAAAACTTTTTCACTTAGCATCGTTGCAGGAGAGATTCGACAGTAGCTCGTCTGAGTTACAGCATGAGTTTGTTCATTCTCGTTAAACCACTTTGCAGATAATGCACGTATGTTATCCATAAAATCGTAAAACTGCCACTCTTCCAATGCTAGATATTGATTTTCTTCATCTAGAGCCAAAGGGTTAACAAATTTCACAAGTATTGTGAACTCATTTCTTGCACTAACACCAGTCACTAATTTTACAGATCTTCTGATGTGGAAAGTTGTTTCCATCAGCATCCTAGTATCATCTTGATATTTGTTAAACAATAACTTTTTCCTATGATGTTCACGGAAATCAGGACCATCGTTTTCGTCACACATTGTTTCAGCACAACAATTCCAAGCAGCTTTCATAGCTAGAAATTTTAAACTAAACTTGCTATCGTAAACTCTGATGTTAAATAGGTTTTCCCTCTCCACTTTAATTGGTTGTATTCTTCTGGTTGGTTGACTGATAAACTTTAAAAATCTTTTACAATCACTAAACACCTTATAATATTTCGCACAACATTCCATGTTCTTTATATCACAGCTTTCTGTGTAAACTAAATATTTCTAATGGTTTCTACATCGTAATAACTTTTATATTGATCTTGAGCTTCTCCAGGTAAATATTTAAAAAATGGTTTGCTTAAATGCGTACCTGGACGGTATCGAATGAGCGCTAGAGCGAAGAACTGTGTGGAGCAGTATCCAGCTAAATATATATCACATAATTCAACTATATGACCACTCTCATAGTCTTCACCTTCAGAGTCGCGTTCATCTGTAAAAGCCTCGCTTTGTATTTCCAACACCAACTGTTTTAATTCACACACTTCATCGCCTATTCTATTTTTACGTCCATACCACTGCTCGTAGTTATACGCCATACTTAACAAATAAATATTTGTTTGAAATTCTCAACCTTTTATACAAAAAAATTCTAGAGTTTTATCTATTTCATACGACTTTAAGGTCATTCAACGGAAATAAAACCACAAACAGGAAATATGAACTGCTCACAAGGTTATTTCAACAGCTGCAAGGAAACTATGTTGGCTAACAAGGTCAATTTCGGGAAATGCTAAATATAGTCATCGTTGGAAGCGATGTCGCGGCTACCACTAGATGTATTGTTGCCAGCTCTACTTTCAACAGATTCTTTAAATCAAACCGATTCCAATAAGACTTAAGAATATAAATTTTTTATTGTACACATGTACATATGTTAAATTTGGATTCTGCTTACCTAGACGAGTGATATGACACCAAACACGTAGGACTTTAACCAACAAATAAAAAATTGCTTGTGCGCATGCGCTAGCCGCCATGTTTAAATGGCGGTTCCTCGTTTGCTTAATACAGGTTAGTTGGCTTTTGATTACGTCATCTCAGGTTAGTTCGCTACTTGTTCGGGTTAAATCCGAAGTCAGGTGGTGGAGATATTCGGGTCTAGTCAGTGACTCCGCCACCTTGTGTTTGGGTTAGCTCGGAGGTCGTCGGGTCCACCACCTTGTGCTCGGGTTAGCTCGGGGGTCGTCGGGTCAGTTCCACCACCACCACCGCCACCACCGGTGGCGGAGTGGCGGTGGTGGCTCCAGAAGGAACCATCTATACCTACTACAAGAGAGTGTGTGTTGGTTTTAGGTGTTAATACAGCTTGTTCTAACTTACTTAAATATTATATTTCTTCTGTTCAACAAGACGATGATTTTGAGGTGTCACACATGTATGTAGCTCTAAGAACGGCTATACCGGAAGTGTCAACCTGAAGTAACATTTTTATTGATTTTATTGGTTTGCTGAACAGCGTGTATGTATTGGTTCTATCGTACATCTCACCGATCTTCCGCGATAAGGGTTTGAAGTTTTTTATCTCAGTTTCTTGTAGACCTTGTTACGAAACATACATTTTTGAAGTCGGTTCCTTTCTATCACTTTCCATTCAAAAGATATAACGATTTAAAGTTTAGACCGGAAGTGGTCATTTTATTGTATATTCCAATTTAGTTTGGCCTCCTTAACACCGTGCATGTATTGGTTGTATCGTACATCTCACGGATCTTCCGCGATAAGGGTTTGAAGTTTTTTATCTCATTTTCTTGTAGACCTTGTTACGAAACATACATTTTTGAAGTCGGTTCATTTCTATCACTTGTCGTTCAAAAGATATAACGATTTAAAGTTTAGACCGGAAGTGGCCATTTTATTGTATATACCAATTTAGTTTGGCCTCCTTAACACCGTGCATGTATTGGTTCTCTCGTACATCTCACCGATCTTCCGCGATAAGGGTTTAAAGTTTTTTATCTCAGTTTCTTGTAGAGCTTGTTACGAAACATACATTTTTAAAGATAGTTCATTTCTATCACTTTCCGTTCAAAAGATATAAGGATTTAAAGTTTAGACCGGAAGTGGCCATTTTATTGTATATTCCACTTTGATTTGACCTCCTTAACACCGTGCATGTATTGGTTCTCTCGTACATCTCACGGATCTTCCGCGATAAGGGTTTTAAGTTTTTTATCTTATTTTAGTCGCCATTTTTTAATTCTGCTTACTTAGACGAGTAACATGACACTAAACACGTGGGGTTAGCTTAAAACTAAGAAAGGAATTGAACCTGTAACCAACCATTGTTTCTAAGCTTACTGTTTAGTTATTCAGTACCTCTTTGTATTTGTTTGACGCTACCATATCAAGGAGCATATATCAGGAATCGAACCTGTATCTCTTTCAAAATAAAATCAACTACTTGCCGCGCCCACACATAAGGCTAAAAAAGTTCCTATTTTTAAGAGTTGAACCTGTTGTCCATTTTGTTTCTGAGCTTCCTTCTTTGTTTTGCCAGCGACCTCTATTGTCTCTACGATATTTAAGTTTGGTTTCCTATTTGAACCTGTTGTCTATTTTGTTTCTGAACTTCCTTCTTTTGTTTGCCAACGACCTCTGTGTGTTATTTTTAGAACCTACCCATATAACAATTGTGGCGTTCGGCTAATTTCTATGCGAAATCTAATAGTCTGTCTAATATTAAACATATTAATTATTATGTCTTATGTCTAATAACAAAAGCTTTATGAATGGTTTGTTTTAATGGGGGCGTAACTTTAAATCATGGAGTCCTCGACCTATACCATTATTCTCGCTTATCAACCTCACTCTCATTTGTCGGCTCTAAAGGTTGGAGTGACGTAACTTTAAATAATGGAGTCTTCAACCATCTTTAAAAGCGAAAGGCACCATCTTTAAGAACGAAAGCCGCCATTTTTTATAATGTCAGGGGTATATATGTCAGCTTAAGGTATCACAGGTTAGGCTTCCATCTTTCATTCCGCCATTTTTATTCCGCCATTTTGGTTCCTCCGTTTTGGTTCCGCCTCTAATATTAAACATATTAATTATTATGTCTTATGTCTAATAACAAAAGCTTTATGTATGGTTTGTTTTAATAGGGGCGTAACTTTAAATCATGGAGTCCTCGACCAATACCATTATTCTCGCTTATCAACCTCACTCTCATTTGTCGGCTCTACAGGTTGGGGTGACGTAACTTTAAATAATGGAGTCTTCAACCATCTTTAACAGCGAAAGGCACCATGTTTTATTCCGCCATTTTTTTATTCCGCCATTTTGGTTCCTCCATTTTTTATTCCGCCATTTTGGGTCCGCCATCTTGGGGCGTGGCCACGCCCACAAGGGGTGGGGCTCCGCCCCTAGGGGTAGGGGGGCTCCGCCCCCACTTCCTGTCTGGCTCAAGTGACCCATTACCTACTAGCTGTATTGTTGCTTTTTGCTTAAAGCTGATTTATAGTTCATTCATTGTAAATTCTAACAATATGATATTTTCTTCTCTGTAAAAGGTTTTGGGGATTTTTTGTGGTGCCGTGCAGGGAGCTATTTTAGAAAGAAGTTGCTCTGCAGTTTCTATAATTATTTGCGGGGTGCTTGAATTGACTGTAGCATTTTTAATTCTTCTAACTGTAGACCACATATCAGATATTGGAGTATTTTTTATTAATTGTATTGCAGAATTATTTCCAGCAACTTCTTTTGCTTTCCAAAATAGTTCTTTTAGTTACTGCCATAGCTTTTCTTAATTCAACAAAATCTTCTGTGTTAGATAAAATTTTGTAAGCTTGATGAGCCTGCTGTTGTTCCCTAATGGCCGAAGAACATTTGTCGTTCCACCATGGCTTGCTAAACTTTTGGCTGGAGCATCTTCTCACACGATGTATAGAATCTGAAGAAACGCAATTTAATTTCTTTACAAAGTCTTCATAACTAGTTTCTTCTACATTTATGGTTTGTTCTCTGAACTGATTTTTCATATCCTCTGCTAAGAGTTCCCAGTTTGCTTTTTTTTAATTCCACTGTCGACTAGGTTGGTGATTACAATTACAACTATTTACATGTTTGCTATTGACTACTAAAGTTTCTGAACAATGCCATTTGAAGTGATGTGCGATATCTGGAGAAGCAATAGTCAAGTCAACGGCAGACCTAACGGCACTGCCCGGGTGATGCAACAATGTAGGGTCACCGTCATTTAAATAGAATAACCCGGTGTCTTCTATCGCAGACAGCAAAATATCTCCTTGAGGTTGGTTTGCAGTACAGCCCCACGCCATATGATGCATATTTAGGTCTCCCCCCAAAATAAAAGGTTTTTTGAGGCTGAAGAAAAAATTTCTCCATGATATGTACGATATTTTCTGTCCAGGCTTAATGTAAACGGAATAGAAGTTTATTGTTATTTTATTATTAAGAGAGACTGATATTACAACCGTGGAAATCTCAGATACCTGATGAAAATCCACTATAGGAACAGAAACTAAATTATTTTTTATTAATATGGCTACTCCGCCGTAGCCATCGCTACGGTCTTTCCTAACCATATTATATCCTGTGAAATTAATGTTAGAGTTTTCTTTGAGCCATGTTTCGCTTAACATGGCAACACACGTTTTATGATCATAAAGGAATTTTTCTAGAGAGCCTTTTTTGATATTAAAGATCTACAATTCTATTGTAGTACGTTGAATTTTTAATCTGAAAGTATAATCTGGTTAATCTTAGATTTTTAGAACTCTGTCAAATTTCCTTCTGATATATTGTTTTTTTTTTCCGATTCTTTTATATAATTTGTCAAGCTAATGGTTTACAAGCTTGGTTGTTTTTATAGTTTATATCGAATGTATTTAAGTTTATTTTTTGATTAAAATTTAGCGTGTTATTATTTTTGTTTACTATAGGGTTAAGCGAAACAAACGGCTGGCTTAAGACTTCTTTGTGTGCTTGTAGTAAGGGATTATTGGGAGTATATACCTGCGTACGTTTCCGCTTTTGAGTTGGAACTACACTTCTTTCATTTGTTTCGATTTCATTTTGTTTATTTACTTGGTAAGCATAACTAGTCTTAAACTTGTCTTTAGCTTCCTTGTAGGAGACGTTTTCTTTCCCCATTATTGTTAACAAAGGTTACAAAAAGGAGTTTAGATAGTCTGACAGGAATTGTTATAATTCCCCCCCTCCCCCACACACACACACACAATATTTACATGTCTCTCGCCACTTATATTGCGTGATTACATTATCGCAAACACTTGAGGCACTGTACTACTTTTTGAATAAAAGGCTCTACGGGATATTGTATTTCTTCTGTCTGAACTCTCTGCTGTAATTCTTTGCCACTAAAGGACAATAGCACATATTGTGTAGGTACGTATTTTACGTTATCATTTTCGACTACCCTTCTGTTAAATCTTTTAACGCGACCTATTTTGATATCTGATCTATTAAACGGTTTTATAATTTGCAAGAAATCTTCATCCGTTATATATAAGTCTACATTTCTGATCACTCCCTGTCTATATGCTAAATACTGCGGTATATATACGATATAATTATTTGCTTTTAATGCTGTTGAATTAGCCATTTCATTGGCACTTTTCGCCGAACGTAATTGTATTTTGACTGTGTTTACACCCGTACTTGTTATATTTAATATATCATCCTCTATATCAGATACTAACCTATCTATCATTCTTGATGTTGATATTCTATGCGCCTTTCCTATGTTTCACTCATTATTTTTAACATAAACAAAACACGGACCTGTATCGTTTAAACAGTAATTTATAACGGGACGCGAATGATTATTTTTATCTGGTTTGTTTACTGGAGAATTATTATCGTCTACTTTTTTATTGGTCTGTATTGATATATTTGAATTAACGTACCTATTTTCTTTAATTCCGTCAGTATTTGCATTTATCTAATATTTTTTGAGAATCTACATTTATATTACTTACCTTTGTCCTAATTTATGTTGCTTGTTTGTATTTATTTATTTTTGTCTTGTTTTATCCGTTAATAAATACCATTATTTATCTTTTTCTAAATTAATTGCATGTTACTCAAATTCCACGTCCATATTATTGCCTGGCGTCTGATCTAGGTCATCCGTCCAAATTTGTTGTTCTGACCTGCCCCTATCCGGTGGTTCGCTATAGTCTTTTTGTGACATTTATAATATTCTCGCTTTAAACTACGCACCTAGTAAGACACCTTTCACCACGCTACCTACACGTATGAAGGTCAGCGCGAAACTGATAGGAGAGATTGAAAAGAAGAAATTTTGCCCAAGACTAGGTTATTAGATAGAAGCAAGTTTAAAAGAAAATGTCACCTAGTTAGACATCTGTTATTGTGGGCAGGACATTTCTTTTATCTAGCGTTTTTACGTCGCTAGAACCATGGGGAACCTATAAAGGCTACAGAATGTACCAAACTTCAAGTTTATAGGTGCAATAAAAATCGAGCTATAGGCATTTAAAGGTTTTTGGCTTTTCCGGAAACTGAAAGCGTACCTGTTCAAGAAGGTTTGCATGAGAATTTATAAAATTTTATAGATCAGAAACAAGCTGTTTAGGCTAGCAGATAAAAAATTACACAAACCTAAAAGTATGTTCTTAACAAAAAATAGAATTAGTTTTTATGGCAATAAAAACAAATTAATGGTTATGTAAAATACTATAGGTGATTGTCTAATTTATACTTTGTTCTGGCAGCTAATTTCAAGCTGACAATTTAATATATCATGCAAAGAATTTTGAAAATTTACTAATCGAAAAAGTTTAGTTATATTTTTCTCAACTTACTCATAAGTAAATTTGCAGCCACCGCATCCCTAATACCGGTCTCGGGTTCGAAAAAATAAGGAAGGTATCTTCTTGTGAGCATGCCTTTATTTACTAGCCTAGTGCTTTGTTTTTTAACTTTATCTATCTGGCCTATATTTCTATCTCTGTGCTGTCGACAAACATGTTTCTTTTTTCATTTTCTTTCAAAACGCACAGTAAGATTAGGGACAAGTCAAGAGCTAGAGGATAATAATCAGCAGCAAACGTGACACTGGGGGCAGCAGGCACTTACCCATTTCTTACTTGTATATGCGGTACTCTGACTAAACCTTTTTTCTTTCCTACTCGCAGGAAAAAGTTGATACAAGCTAAACAAGAAAAAACTGAGAACAACATGAACCCTGAAACTCAGATGGACAGCCAAGTGATGATGACAGCAGTATTTCCATGTGACTGCGTGAGCCGTGCAATTTAGGGTATGAAGCCAACGCTACCTGAAGGACACAATATTGTTCAAGTTGAATATCCAGGCACATTAAAATGAATGAATTGTAGTATCAGACTCAAATTCCTAAAGATAATTAAATAAAAATGACTGCCAAGGGGGTGTACCGCACCTGCCTATTAGGGCTCCCTTAAAATTGCTTTAGAAACTAATCCAGGAACATCAGAACCGCATGAGAGCCAATAAGTATGTAATCCAGGACAACCTGATCAGGTTTGTAACAAGTCAAACAAAGGACAAGACCCTAAGAAGGTTAATCAAATCTCCAAATAAAAACAATCGGGGAGAAATAAGCCCATACCAGGAAACAGTAACACCGCCATGTGCAAAACGTAAGGTGAAGAAGGTCAAAATATGAGGGATGTCCTTCTAAGAGGCTCTCATATCACAGAGTGATTACTATTCAAGGCGGTTTTCCAACCGCAATGATCTAGTCAGAAAGATTTAAGGCTCTTCAGGTTTCCAGTCCACAAAATCAGTTAAAAAAATCACACATAATCACCTCAAATCCTGCTCGTTAAATGCACACATATGTCAGAATACCTTGTGGCGTACGCTAATACAGCAAGTGCAGACTGGCTTCGGAGGATCGTGTCTCTGCTCTGGCCACGAGAGGACACAAACTTCAGAACAACGGCGGAGGATGAGATACCGGGACTCCATGCGTGCACCGTCTACGTTCCAGATAAAGATAATTAAAGCTCTGGAGACCAACTGTGTTGGTCAGATTACAGGTGAGAAATAAAGGTCAGGAGACCAGTCTCTGGACAGCAGAAGAAAAACTTTCTCGATGAAGGACCTAAGGAAGGTACACTTCTGTCCCTTTACTAAAAAATAAAAGTTACACAAAGGAGCCTCTGCATAAGCTGTAGACTCTAATAAAGAAGATAAATCTGGACAGAGTGCTTAAAAAACCTATATGGAAGTATCACAATAGACTTTTAAGGTCGCGGTGACAAAGGTCGAATAACCCACTTTCCTCTAAATTTGATTTATTGTAATTTATGTTTTTCTTCTACATTTGGTTTTTGCCACTAGTGATTAGGTCATAAACCTACATATAAGTTTTCTTTATTTTGTTAAATTTTGTTTCCTAATTTGTGTTTTTTAAATTGCTACTCTAACGCAATTGTGTCGTCTCGAGTTTTTCTATATTTTATCTACCGTAAAAGTCAAGTTTTGCTTATATTAAACATCATGCGGCACTTGCTGCGTCTAAAATTTTATTGATAAAAAAGTATTTAAATTAAGATTCATTATAGTATTAAATATACCATGACGATGGGTATGTTTCTATAAGAAAATTAGAGGTTTTTCTGTAAATTGGCATTTATATAGTTGATAAATTCACTAGTTCATTTTATTTGTACAAGCGTTAAAATCATCAGACCTTATCCTTTACGACAGCATTGAATTTGTGTCAAGTAACCGCTTTCATTAATGATGAAGACAACCACTAAGATAGAGATTTCCACTCAAAGTGCATTAAAGCGCGACTTGGGACTGAATGGAATGTTATCTTCTATTGTTGTATTTTGTCCTTGTTCGAGACATAATTTAAAACTTAATACCACAGACCGAGGTTATTAACTTGGATCTGATAATATCGGAAGCGGCTTCCAGATGACAAGTGAAAATGATAAATTACATCAAAAGATTATACTTGAACACAAAATTGCCGATTATGAATACAAATCACTGCGAACACACAAATACCAGAAAAAATGGCATGACCCTTTGAAAAATTGAATGAAGGAAGTTAAACTATGAAATACAACTGATTATATAAACTGCTTTGTCCATAATAAGCGTTTTAAAACGCCTGTAAAAATTTTATGCCATTTTCATCATAAAACTGTCAGTAGAGTATTTAAAAATACACACGATAAATGGCACATTATTGCAAATTACCTATACACAACATATACTGGAAAAAATTCAGCAGGTGTACACTTTTTAATTTTTGTTTAATCAAAAAATTATCTCTTTAAATTTGCATTTCCTTAAGTTCAAATCAATATTTCGTACCAATTTGTGCTCAATTTATTAGGTCATTTAGTCACTATGCCTAGGCGGCGTTTAAGGAACAATTACAGTCATTTAAGTGAAGTCGAAAGGGGGCGCATTGTTGGGATGCGGGAGGTGGGTTTTACAATCACACAAATTTCTGACCGCATAGGACGCGGTCTGTCAACAGTGTTACAGTGCTGGTCCAGGTGGTCTGAAGGAATCCATACCCATCATCATGGATCCGGGCGACCTCGCGCAACTTAAACATTTAAAGATATTCATTTGCGGATTGCGCCTTTACAAGACGCTTTGTTGAGAGTTTTACAATAAAGAGTCTCTATGGCAACGATATATCGCAAAATACGCGCTGCTGGGATTAATTCGTATAGACCATTTTTATGTCTTCCACTGACACCTCGACACGGTGCTGCTCGGCTGGAATGGTGTAACGGCAGATAACATTGGGATGGTGAATGGGATAGCGTTATGTTCTCTAGGAAGTCCAGATTCTGTATTTGGCTGCAAGATGGTGGCAGAGGAGTAAGAAGATCACGTGGAGAACACAGAAATATACAATTTGCTGTGGAACGGAATACGGCCATAGGGTAGCAGGTCACCTCTCGTTTTTATTGGCAGTGCAAATAATTACACACGAAATGTACTGCAACATGTTGGTTTGCTATACATACAAGGATAAATTCCACCGCTTTTACAACAAGACAACGCACGTCCTTATACAGCAAGGGCTACTAGAAGGTTCTTACAATAAAATAACGTAACCCTGCTTCCATGACCTCCTTGCTCCTCAGACTTGCCACCAATCGAACATGTGTGGGATATAATTGGCAACCGACTACGACTGAGCAATTTACCCCAATCATCAAATAACGTAGTTGACTTTCGTCACTGAATTCAGAAGCCTGGGATGACATTCCTCAGGATACCATACATAATTTAATTTCAAGCCTACCTCGAACAGTTATCAAATGCATAAGAAACCGCGGAGGACCCACTCATTATTAAGTAACTTTGTTATTTTTTAAGATTTTAGTTTAAAAGTGTAGTCATTTTTTTAAGTTTGATTAAGCACAAATTACGTATAAATTTTACTAAAATTGATCAAATCTTGCTGGGTATTCGGATGCTTTTGAAAGCTAGTATATAATCTTAATTAAGGAAGGTTAATATGTAAGACTTCATCCACTATTTTGCAGAATATCTAATCTTTTAAAACTAGAATATTGAATAAACCATTGTGAAATAGTCAAGCTGACTATTTTGACCTTTTGTGTGATTGTAGGAACATCATTGAGTAAAAATAAGCCCAAAAGATGTTTGTATTCAGATATACACGATTAAAAGGCTTAAGGGTAACATTTTGTATAACAATTATCATCACAGTCTAAAGGCAACATCGCCTTGTCGTCGCAACCACAAGTTTATGGGTCCAGCAGCTTTTTTCACCTTATTGTAGCTTTAGAACTTTCCATTGGGCCGGGTTTTCCTCAAATTTTCCTCTTCGTATACCTCTGCCATGTTTTTTAAGTACAGTAGAACCTCGACTGTGCACGCTAACGATGGTAGCGACAAAGCTGGATAAGCGGGAAACGGCTAATCGAGTATCTTAATAAAATATTGTTACGTCCTTTGGGATTCTGGATTTGTTAACTAACAAAACACAGCTTTTCAAACCACTAATTTATTATAAACAACTATCTTTCAACACCACCATGAACTAAAATATTTCTCTCTATTGCTAAATGTCTATAGTCTACTTCTCGCCTATATTATTTCGCACTACACTGTTTCACTTAATACTGACTGCCCTATTTGCGGCTGGTTTATTTATACTGTCCATGGAGTAGTTCCAGGCCATTTAACATTGTTCAATATCTGTCATTTTTAGTCCATTCTCTAAATATAAGTTTAGAGTATTCGCTGTTACCATAAACACTTTACAACCTGCCTGTGACCATAGAACTAACAAAGTCCCGTCTCATAGAGACGGATGTAACACTTCCCCCTTCTTACATTCGACCGTCCTGATCGAATTCGGACATTTATTGGTATGGCGTAAGCATGTGCATGTGTACCACCTTCATCTTGCTCCTTGGACTCTTCCGAATGCGATAGACAACGTCATTGATTCTTTAGACGGACTTTTATGCAGACCTTCCCATAATTTCTGTAGCTCCGATGACGGTCTCTTGCGTTGTACTGGATTGTAGAACCACAACCGATATCTTCGTATAAAACCAGCTAAATTAGTTCGCACGTCATAACGGGTCTTCATGCGGTTATTTTCTACTCGTATATGTATTCTGTCAGCAGAATCGATGGCTTCCATTCTTATATATATATATATATATATATATATATATATATATATATATATATATATATATATATATATATATATATACTTCTGCAACGCTGGTGGCCTTTTGATTTAGAACTGGAAACACATCTGGTCACTTGCTAAAATAATCCCTGGCTACTAGCATGTAGCAATTTACTGCGTCTGTTCTAGGAAAAGGACCAGCTACGTCGATTGTAATTCTTTCAATTGGGGACTCCCACGTTGTACTGCTTCATTCCCCTACTGGTTTTTTATTTAGGCTCTTTAGTGGATGAGCATTCTTGGCAGGTTTTACACGCACCGCCACATCAGCTCTACATCTCAACCAATAAAAACGTTCTATGATCTTCTCCAAATATCTCCTAGATAAGGCATCGGCATTACCGTACTGTCGTCTAGGGCGGTGATCGATGGTGAAATTGTACTCTTAAAGGCGTTCAAGCCACCTCGCCATGTGTCCCTCTGGGTTTATAAACTGAAGAATCCAGCGTGGTCGGTTCTCAGGAGAAATTCTTGACCATATAGATAATTGTGATAATTCTTCAACGTCTTGATAATGGTTAGAAGTTATTTTCTCGTTACGCAATAGTTCTTTTTCGTTTTCGTAAGAGCTTTGCAGAAATAAGCTACAACTTCCTCTTCGCCTCCCTGTTGGTGCAAAACAACACCTCCAGTGCCAAAATGTTTCGCGTCTGTGTCCACAATAAACCAGTGATCGGGGATGAACAGGGAGCCTGTTTTAAAGTCTTGAATACTCTTTCACAATCATTGGTCCAAATAAAGGGTGTCTTTTCTTCCGTGAGTTTATGCAAAAGTTTGGCGATGTCAGAAAACCCCTTTACAAAACGGCGATAATATTCACAGAGGTGCAGCTCATGTACATGGGTTGGGACGTCCCAGCTCATAATACAGTTTGTCTTCTCTGGATCGGTTTTAACTACATCTGGAGTGTTAATGTGGTCTAAATACTTGACTGTTTTTTAAGGAAACGGCATTTCTTCGGATAAACTTGCAAATTGGCTCCCTGTAGCTATTGAAACACTTATTCGAACGACTTTACCAAGATAATGACGTGATCTGGGTACACGAAGCATGTCTTTCAGTGTGGACCTCGTAGAACTGTCTCCATTAGATGCTTAAACGTGGCTGGAGCATTACACAACCCAAACGGCATGACGCCACAGTCCACTAGCGTGGTAAACGCAGTCTTCTCTTTGTCTTTGGGCTCAATGTCTACTTGCCAGTAGCCAGTTTTAAAGTCCAATGTCGAAAACCATATTGCGCCCGCTAGCGTATCAAGTGTATCATCAATTCTTAGAAGTGGATAGCTGTCTTTCTTAATGACATCATTCAACGGGCGGTAATCTACACAAAACCTTGTGGATCCGTATTTCTTTTTAACCAACACTACTGGAGCGACCCAGGGGCTTTGCAATGGTTCGATAACTTTTGCCTGCTCTATCATCCTTAGTATGGTATCAACTTTGTGCTCTTTTGCCAATGGTACCCTTCTCGGTGGTTGCTGGATTGGTACAGATATCCCAGTCTCAATGCGATGGCGTACGAGGTCTGTTCTTCCAAAATCGTTCTTGTCGGTTACGAAAACGTTGCGATATTTGGACAGCAATTTAGCCACTGCTTGCGCCTGCAGTGGAGAAACATTTCCACTAGCTTCTGCCAAAACCTTGCGTAGATGTTCTGGAAGTGGTTCATCTGGGATGTATGAGGCTGATTCTTCTTGGTCGTGGCAACGCCGTATGCTGGTTACCGGCGAGAATGTTTCAATTTCGGAGCCTTTATGAATATTCTGAGAGCTGCGGGTTTTTTGCTTGAACAAGAATTTTACCGACTAGTAGACCTTTCTTAATAATATTATTGTCTTCTGGTTCTATAATGCACACCACTTGTCCCGAAATATCTCCAACTATCTTCACTGGGACAATACGCTCACCATGACATCTTGTTTGTCGGTGACTTTTCGAACTGCAAGATTACTGACAGTCGACATAACTACTTCCTCATCACCGATATTCAAAACGTTGTCCTCGAGATCTAAATTAATACCGTGACCTTGCAGAACATCTAGACCAAATATAGTAGAGTCTGATATGGCGGCAACAATAACTCGCCGTTTGGTTCTCCATGCTCCAGTTTGTAGCTTAACGCCAGTCTCAACAAATACACAAATGTGTTCGTCACCAGCTGCAGTAACTTTGTAGTCGCTTCCTGGAACCCTTACCCACCATCTTGGTGCCATATTACGACAGATAATCGTTCTGGATGCACCGGTGTCTACAACCATTTGAGACTTCTTGTCGCTGCTGTATCCGTCTACAAGCGTGTTACCAGAATCTTTATGAGCTTGGGGTCCAGCATTAATTTGTTATGTGCCCCACCTTGCCATAGTTCCAACAGCGTATGGCACTTGTACGATGAGCTTGCGTTGGCTCGTTATGAGGCATGGGTTTCATCTCTTCTACTAGTTTCTCCAGTCGCTGCACTACCTTGGATAAATCTGTTTTACTTTCCTGTTCTGGAACTTGGAGATTGCAAACTCTCACATTTGCTTTAGAGGCTTGCTTGGCAGCTTCAAATTCTAGTGAATGCGATCAATGAATGTCTGCAGCGACAGCTGGTTAAAAATGACATCGGGCCTGTAGGGTAAGCTGATCGTGTTCATCTAGCAACGTCGGCTTCAAACTGCTGGAGAGTTTCATCCGATTTCTGACAGCGACTTTTTAGCTGAGTTTGATACAGCTGTTGTAAATGCTGGTCTCCAAATCTCAGTTCTAGGTAATACCTAATGCTGTCGAAACTGTCCTGTTCTCTGGGAATACCTTGTAGCACATCTAGGGCATCTCCTCTGAGAGCTACACATAATGAAGTCGCTTTCCATCTCTCGCCCTAACCATTTGCTGTAGCAGCGGCTTTGAACTGGCGTAGATAAATACCCCATGGGAGTGGGAGTGAGGTGAGGACCTTAATTCTTACGACGGGGCTCTCTTCGAGTCTGATGTTTCCTTCGGTTAGGGTATCATACTTCTTTTCTAGTGATTCCATTTTCTGCTGTTCTTCCGGCTGTACCTCTTGCACACTCGTCAGCTTGTCATGTACTTCGTCGCTGATACACCTAACTCGACTTTCTACTTGCTGAAAGATGTCATCTTTTACCTGCTTTATTCGTTCTACACATGAAGTAATATTCTTAATTCTACTGGCTTTTTCTTGTAGAATTTTCTTGGTTTCTTCGTCTCTTTATCTCAGTTCCTCTCTTGCTGCCTCGTCTCTTTTTCTCAGTTCTTCTCTTGCTTCTTCATCTCTTCTTCTTGCTTTTCTTGTGCTATTTTAGCGTCTTCATCCATTTTTTAAAATCATTTATAATAGCTGGGTGTCCATATTGGCTGCTGCGCTACGTTTCACTCAACCCTAAGAAGACCGGACTTTTCACTCCAAAATCATATGGACATATGAATCAAAATTCACACGTCGTGGAGTTTATAACCGAAGGAATATACACCACTGGGCAGATAATAAATCTTCATATCGCACGAAATTCACATTTTAAAGTGAATTTTGCATTCAATGTCTTCATAATGGTAATATCTGCTAAAGTTGCATTTGAAATATATAAACAAAATTTAAACAATGAAGGATACCTGCACATACTGAGAGGTACTATAACGACTTTTTTGGGAACTTTGCCACTCAGCGCTTTCAGAGATTGCTGGTACCAAATGGATGAGGCTCCTTCGCATTCAAATAATTTAGTATATGAAGAACTGTCACGTATGTTTGAGGATCGCTGGTTTGGGCGAATGGTCCTTGGAGATGGTCACCAAAGTCGCTTGATCTGACTCCAATGGATTTTTACCAGTGGGGCTACGTAAAAAAAAAGTATATGCGCGACCAATTGATACGAAAGATAATTTACCCAACAGAGTAGTAGCCTGTATAAATAACTTGCCTGTCAATCAGTTGAAGAAGGTGACGAATGACGCGAGTTCATTACAGAATTCTAAAGCGTTTAGAACAGAACGGCAATCACATTGAACACCTTATTTAAGCAAGCATGTTTGTTTTCACATTTAAATAACATAATAAAGTTTGATTGGTAGGCAATAGGTTTCTTTATTTATCATTTTCTCTAGTGCTTGGATACTAGTATTTGAAATTGTGATACCGAAGAAATACCAGTATTATGGATTCGTTCAGTATCCAGGCCCTAATTTTCACCTTGTTGTGCCATTTTCCTGTCTCAAGTAGGGAATATCATATTTGGGGAATATTCGTCCGATAATCCGTAAAGTAATAAATGGTGAAATGTATACAAACCGTATTTATAGAAAAACTTGAGGAAAGTTAAGTGAAGTACTTAATTAATTCGGTGAAATTTATAAAAGCATGATTCGTTCAAAAACTATGCTAGATAGGTAAAGGAAAACCTAATAGAGTTCAACAGACATTTCATTTTATCATAAAATAGAGGTATAAAATACAGGGTGTTCCATTTAAGAATTGTGAGATTTTCAAAATTCTCTGTTGCCAAATTCAACGTCAATTTATGGACTCCTTATATATACCTTCGGAAAAATTGTCATGGAATAGATACTTTGATCTTTTTAGTGAATTTTTTTAAAAAAAATTCACTAATGAGGAGATCCCGACTTTTGAATTTTCAAAAAATTTCTTCAAATGAGCGCTAATTAGGCCAATATATATATATATATATATATATATATATATATATATATATATATATATATATATATATATATATATATATATATATATATATATATATATATATATATCACACCGATAACTCAAAAAATAATGCGCCGATTTTGATTAAATTTGGTGAATAAATTCGTTTTGTAAATGGCTTGGATAAGTTCGTTAGCCAGGGAAATCTGCCCAAATTTTGTGTTTTCTTTCGAAAAAAATTTATATCTCCGAAATTAACAAAGCAAGGGCAACCAAATTTGATACGCGGATTTACATCCTTATAGTAAGTTACTTACCAAAATTTACCTATGTAGGTCAAAAGACAAAAAAGTTATAGGCGTTTCAAGAAAAATAAATTGAGGTTTTCCTCAAAACGTCAAAGTTGCGATTTAAAACGTTAAAATCGGCAACATTTAGGCAAATAACTTGAATCTAATACGGGCTATGGAAATCAAATGTCCCAAGAAGGATGTTTTACAAACCCTGAAGTCTTAGTTTCAACCGTTATTGTCCTTCATTTTACTAAAATGTTTCCAGAAAATTAATTTCAAATAGACCCTTTCTCTGATCCTTGGCAGGAGTCTTAGCTATATAGTTTATCGTTTAATGGTATATAATTTTTGTCGAATTTTCATAAAAAATCAACAAAGCTCAATATATCCGTTATTATACAAGATGTGAAAACAATCTTTATACATTAATTATAGGGTGTCTTGAGCTACATCTTAAAAACATATTTCTACAATTACAGGGTGGCCCATAAGTCGTTGGTGATACAAATTTTCTTTTTTTTTAATCAAACACGCCTTATGTTATTGCATTTTTGCATTTTCCATCGAAATATAATGCATGTTTGTAAGAAAAGAAATTCTGGATGCAGCTAGTGCGTTACGGTAGCGAATTATTAATCAAATGCTTCATATTTGAATAGCCCAATTTGCTATTAACCTATAAGGTTGACCAAGAAACGAGTTTTTCCGGGAACCCTTTAAGTTAACTTTTGGAATTTTTTTTACATTTTCACACAATAAAGTTATTTTTATGAAACATGACACATTGTTTTTACTACATAGGTTATACTGGTAACAAAAATTGATGCCTGCTTTCTTAAATAAATAAAAACACACATATTTGCAATAAAAACATTTTTATGAAAATTCACTGCCATAACCCACTTGCTGCGTCCAGAGTTTTTTCAATAACGTCAGCAAGTTTTAGATTTATAGAAATTATCATTTGGTAGATACGGAGTACGGTAATAACGGAGATCCCCAAATATCTTAGAAATGGTTGAAAATTAAAACATATTAGTTGACTTGAAATCTAACAGTAAGTCCAAATATACTACTGTGCTGAAAATCTATGCTGAAAATTTCAGATCGAAATTCCTATTACATGTTTGAAAGTTTCTAACCAACGAGTTGCGTGAATTACCCTGTATGTGTATTTTATTTCAAATATTTGACACACACAGTATTAATAAAATGATGGAGGTATGCTTATCGTAGTTAAAACATTATATTTCATCCCTGAGCAAAATTTCAACTAAATTCGTGAATCGGGCGATATAAACATTATTCCATACCTACTTATTGTAAACCCCATAAGTAAGAACAATTTTTCCATTTATAGTTATATTCTTATAAACAGGTGCTTAAATGATTATTCAAAAATAACTATAGAAGTACTTTTGTTACGTCAACGTGACGTCAGGTACATAATAATTGGGAAGTAATCTAAATTTTCAAGCAGATCTATCTCATGTCGGAGGCTGTTAGATCTAGGTCAGTACATTGTACTCGATTTACTATTAAATTACACTATAGTACGTGTAAATAATTCATAGTATAAAAGTAATCATTTATTTGCATATTCGCTCAGATTCCAGTCAATGCCTTTTACCGATCCTAGGTTCTGTAAGTATAAATATATCATAAGTAATCTCCCTGTTGGAACACTTTATTATGTTTCACGAAAACGTGCAAAAAGTTTACCACCACTTAATTTTAGTCTGCACCACGTCTCTCAACACTTCATCATCATTTAAGAGTTTCTGTTTCCAGTCTTATTGAAGCCAAATGCAGAGGAGAGAAATAAAAGTGGTATCAATTCAAAGCCTGCTAGAGATAAAGCATTTCTTGATTTATCAGGAAATGTAAACTTTGTCTTTATTTCTAGAAGAACATCCCACAATTTATTTTAATTATTACTTTTGACAGTATTATTAAAAGTATTGAATGAAGTGGATTAGGTACTGTAAAGAATATGTTCCCAAAATTATACAGGGTTGCGCATAACTAACCCAACAAGGCCATAAGTTTTAAACCGAGAAAGGCATCGGACTTAAAATTTTTAAGATGGCATAATAGATTAGTTGCGACTATTTGGTGGCATTATTGACATTTTTTGAAGAGCCTTCTTTTTAGAGGATGACAATTTTTTAATTTCTTAAATAGCAACACGGATCATGCGAGTTAACACACAGCTTCCACGATAAGTCACGTAGACGATGTCAGATTACATTCCCATGCAGCAGTTCCCATCAGCATATTCTATGAATTATACCGACAGTTGCATATACGTCAGCAGTGCGAGTTGGTCAAGAAGCAAATATTAGTATGTTCTTGTGAGAGAGAACCTGTAGCGGACACTTGTTTCATTTACTTATATGAAGCCATCGTTTTGTATAAAATCTGTTCAGTTATATTTGAGGCAGTAACTATGTCAGTTTGTTCTTTGGTAGTTTAATTGGTTTAATAAATTTAAAAAAAATCAACCTTAGTACAAGTGTTGTTGATTTGCGACACATTTTTGCAAAGTATATTCAGCGTACTTTTCGATGGTATTAATGATTTTTAAGTTACTTTTGGCAAGAACGAAGTAAAATAAGAACTATTCAAGTATTTTTAGCTCTGTACAAAAAAGCCTAAGATACATGGCCTTATCAGACATTAAATATCTTAAAGCGATAATATATAATTCTTATCATTCTTATCATTTGCATAATTACTTTGACAATTTAAAGAGTGTATATCGCAGATATATTATCTGAATAATTTTATTTGTGGTGCCATGTTGGCTCAAAAAGATAAAACGCTTAAAACTGTGATAGACAATTTTAACTTTTTTGACTTTTAACATATATTTAACATATAGTTATTTAATGTTTTGAACTATAATGATATGTCTTATCTATACATATTTTATCAGGGTTTGTTTTATAGCGTACGTGTTTAACTTTGTTAGTTTATATTTGTTGTTCTTTTATACGTTTTTTTTTTTAATTGGCTTTGTTGCTTATGTTTGCATGTGTCTAGGTTATTAGGTAGTTTTAGCATTTTATATGTTGACAGTGTTTATATTATCTTTAGTTTTGCGATTTTATATTTTATATTTGAATGTAAAAACTTTAGTTTTGTTTGACACCCCATGTAAATCTTGATGGAAATTACGCTATTACCTATTACCTAATACAGGCTACACTTTAATGATTTCACCCAGAAAATTACTTTTGTCGAAATTATTAGTCTGATCTTCCATAGTGGCAGGCGTGTTACTTTGTGATATGTGTGTTTGATCAAGGAAGAAAATGAAAATATGAAAAAAGAAAATGATGAATTAAAAAAAGATGTAAAGCATATTGAAAGAAATTAAGCATTCTCGAATAGGAAAAGAGAAAAAAGACATAGTTACACAGAGGCTAAAGATGAACACAAAAGATAAAAAGATTTTGAGAAAGAACATGGGTTAATTTTGAAACGAAGTTTAGGTGTAGTGGAAATAAAACAGGCTAAAAAATTTAGTAAAAAAATTTGTCTTGATGAACTCTACAAAATAGAGGAGAAAATACAAATTATAAGGAATAAATGTAAATTACAAAATTACAATCATGAGGTTGTGTATATAAATGATGATATGTCAAGGGACGAGATAACAATTCAAAAGGAATTAAGAAAAGTAGCAAACAATAAAAGAGGGAAAGGTAAAACTGTTAGGGGGGGGGGGGGGTATGGGGGACAAGTTAATAGTTGAGAGACAGCTGTGGAAATAGAATAAAGAAAGTGGTCTGCTGCTTAAAATAAAAAACAGATAGTGGTAGTCTATATGAGTAGGTAATGGGACACTTGGGAGGACCCCCCTCCACTTTTTTCTTCAACCAATCAGAAGTCGCCAGTTTGGCGGGAGATTTAAACTGTCGTCGCCGCCACAGGCGGTGGCGGCGCTGCTACCTGAGATGTGGGGGCTGCGCCCCCGTGTTGCGCCCCTCTGTTATTCGGGGGCTACGCCTCCTAGGCCAAGACCTAGATCCGGATCGCGGTCTAGATCTAAATCTAGAATAAGAGAGAGAGAGGGAGAGAGGCGTCAGACGTCAGCTACAATTTTCTAAAAAAACCGAATTCGTACTGAGCCGGAATTGAACCCGTGATCCCTAGGTTGTCGGTCTACTACGTAACCCATAGGGCTACGGTAGATCATTGTAACAAAGTGTTTTAAGTTGTTATATATGCGCACGACTGTCCGGTGTACTTCAGAGTCCTTATTATTGGTAGTAAAGAGATGGGTGAGACAAAGAGAGCGGCCATCTATCAACAGTAGCATCCGCGAAATATGAACATCGTCCATAGAGAAAGATTGCCTCTCTATGTTCAGCACTGCAGAATGGTTCACCAGACTCAAACAGTTGAAGCGCTTACTTGTTGTGGTTAGAGGTTGATGAACACACTATTTTGTAATCATATTAGATTGGTTAGAAGGAGACGGATGACTTAGGAATAAAGGTTGTTAGAGAGAGATATATTAGCGGGGCGGCGAGATAGCGGTTAGGAACATACGATTTGTAGAGAGGTAGACACAACTAACCCCCCGGTTTATAGAACCAGATCTTAATTGGTTGGACGGAGACAGATGACTTAATGATAAAGGTTGTCAGAGAGAGATATTAGCTGGAGCGCGAGTCGTTGAAAACCAAAATGTGTCTATCTGTTATTATTGCTGGTTATTATACGAGGAGGCACATGTACGAGGATTAGTTAAGCATATCAAGACACATATTCTAATTTAAAAAAAAAGGAGAATATGAAATCTTAATTCACATTCAACATAACTTCTGAAAAATAATAGAGTTAGAAGTTTTGATTTTATTTGAAAGAGACAGAGGTTCAAATCCTGATGTATGAGTATGTGAGGTATAATTAATTTAACTATTAAAACGGCTTGAGATAAAAGTGAATGAGCTCTGACATGTGACTGTCAGCACCGATATCAATTGTACTAGATATGTTTGAAACTTAAAGTTCTTATCGCGCAAGATCGGAGACAGCTACGGTAGAACCAATACAGGCACGGTGTTGAGGAGCCCAAGCTGAAGCGGAATATACAATAAAATAGCCACTTCCGGTCTAAACTTTAAACCTTTATATATTTTAAACAGAAAGTGATAGAAATGAATCGACTTTAAAAATATGTCGTTTCGTAATAAGGTCTACAAGAAAATGAGATAAAAATTTAAAGTTTTTATCGCGCAAGATTGGAGACAGCTACGGTAGAACCAATACATGCACGGTGTTAAGGAGCCCAAGCTGAAGCGGAATATACAATAAAATGGCCACTTCCGGTCTAAACTTTAAATCCTTATATCTTTTAAACAGAACGTGATAGAAATGAATCGACTTAAAAAATATGACGCTTTGTAATAAGGTCTAAAAGACAATGAGATAAAAACTTAAAGTCCTTATCGCGCAAGATCGGGGAGAGGTACGCCGACGACCAAACCGAACCGGAATATACAATAAAATGGCCACTTCCGGTCTAAACTTTAAATCCTTATATCTTTTGAACGGGAAGGAATAGAAATGAACCAATTTAAAAATGTGTCGTTTCGTGACAAGGGCTACAAGAAAATGAGATAAAAACTTAAAGTTCTTATCCCGCAAGGTTGGGGAGACGTACAACGAAACCGGTACTTGCATGGTGTTTAGCAAGCCAAACTCTATAAATATACACAATAAAAATGGCACTTCCGGTAAGCACTTCCGGTATAGATATTCTTAGAGCTACATGCGTGTGTGACACCTCAAAATAATCGTCTTGTCGAGCAGAATTACGAAATATAGTTTCTAAGTAAATCAGAACAAGTTGTGTTAACACCTAAAGAGTCCCATCTCAATTAACGCCAACAACCGCTGCATACTTGGTGGACTTTGGCAGAGCTCAGACTGTAAACGACTTAATATCTGGGACATATGTATGTAAATATATCTATTTTCAGAGGTATATGCATGTGTGCAACACCTCAAAATAATCCTCTTCTCAAGCTGAATAAAAAGAGATAGTTTTTAAGTAAATCAAAACACGTTGTGTTAATACCTAAAAACAGCACAATGTCTTAGACTTATTGTCTTGATGTACAGATTAAAATTTTGGTAAACCAACACGCCTCTATCGTTTAGAGCAATCTTAGTTATGCGACCACTCAAACTAATTGTTTTGAGGTGTAGTTTTCAAGTTTGTAAGCCATCACATGTCAATCGCTTTAGAGCAACGTATACGTGTATCTCTTTATCTCAATTCTTATACCTACAGTTCTGCTAACTGTGACCAGTTGATGTGTTGAAGTGTAGCTTTCAAGTTTGTAATCCATCACACTACAATCGTACACATTCTGAGGTAATTTGTCTAACAAATCAAAAACTAAATATTTTGAAGAGTAGCATTCAATTTTGTAAACCAACACGTCTCTTTTAGAGTGATCTTAGTCATGTGAGTGTCATGTGTAGTTAAACTAATTGCCTTGAGGTGAAACTTTCAAGTTTTACTTGTTTTCAAACCGTTCTATTATGAGCTAGTTTACCTAACAAATCAAACTGAATGTCTTTAAGTGCAGCCTTCAATATTCGTAAACCAACATGCCTCTATCATTTCAGAGTAATCTTAGTTATGTGACACTCCAACTAATTGTTTTGAGATATGGCTTTTATGTCAATGGGATATATAAAATAAGAAGATAAGAGAGTTGATTGCCTATTACAACAAGCTGGTGAAACATTTGGGTAGCCGGAATACTGTTCACCCAAATGTTCCAGCAGAAGGAGTTGACTTAGTACCTACAACTGCTACATACTTAGTAATCATTAGTGGCGCTATCATTTCAGAGTAATCTTAGTCATGTAACACTCCAACTGATTGGCTTGAGGCGCAGATTTTATATGTGTGACATATGAAAAATAGTTCTCGTCTTAATATTCACTGCCGAGTAAAGACTGAAATTTAGCCTCGTGTCCACCTTGGTTACTACTACTACTTAAAGACTGAACAGGGCCACGATCAGGGCATTTTGACAGACACGACTGAGAGACTGGCCCCCTAGACGAGCCGGAAGCAACATCTCAGTTAACACCATATATTTATGAAAAAAAAAAGAAGACAAGAGAGTTGGTTGTCTATTGTTAAGAAAAGAACAATTATATGTTTTCAAACATTCATGCTAGTTTACCTAACAACTAAAACTGAATGTCTTAAAGCGTAAATGACAATTTTGTAGACCAACACGTCTCCAGCTTTTCAGAATAATCTTATTCATGTGTCCACTCAAACTAATTGTCTTTTGGGGTAGCTTCAAGTTTGTAAATCAGCACATTCTCTGTCATTTCAGAATAACCTAACTATTCAAACTAATATTCATATTCTGAGCTAAGTTACCTAACAAATCAAACTAAATGTCTTGAGGTGTAGCTTTCAATTTTTGTAAATCAGCACACTCTCTGCCATTTCAGAGTAACCTAACTACTCAAACTAATATTCATATTCTGAGCTAGTTTAAATAATAAGTCAAACTAAGCGTCTTGAAGTGCAGATTTAATTTTTGTGTGAACCATCAGACTATCATTTCAGAGTAATCTTACTCATGTGACACTTCAACTAATTAGTTCGAGATGTAGCTTTCAACTTGTAATCGATCACACGCCAATCATACACATTCTGAGCTAGCTTACCTAATAAACCAAACCAGATGTCTTGAAGAGTAGCATTCAATTTTTGTAAACCAACATATATCAATCATTTTAGAGCGATCTTAGTCATGTGACCACGGTCGTATCGCTCAACGTTCTCCAGGCTGATAACCTGCGACAACCTCCATTTTTACATTTTTATCTACGATCTATTCAAATAGCATAGCGGTACAGATAACGTTATCTGTCTTTGTCCAACATTGTAGATATTGCATTACAGAATCTGAAGTGATGTCGAGGATTATTTTATTAATTATTTCGAATAACTTTATTTTCCTTTGATGCAACGATTTTAAAATTGGTACACAACCACGTCTGTCTAAGTTCTTTTAAGCTGTGAATATTCCTTTCAATCACTTAAACAATTTGAGAGATATTGCGTTTTAAAAAATATTTTTTAGTTTTTTACTAAGAAAAATTGGCCGCTAAGATTTGATGAAGGAACTCATCCAAGCCACTGGCAAAATAAGGGTCCCAAATTTGGTCCAAATCAGTTAAGTATTTGTTGCCTTATCGGTTAGATATATATATATATATATATATATATATATATATATATATATATATATATATATATATATATATATATATATATAAACATTCTAACTGACCATGGAAATGGGTTCCAGAGGCCGTAATTCGCGCTCATTTGAAGAAACTTTCCGAAAGTCTCACCATCGATACCTCTCTATTAGTGAATTTTCTTAATGAAAATTCACTAAGAGCAAAAATAATTTTGATTCATAAGAAAGGAGCTAGAAGAAATCTGGCTAAAATAATAAAAATAATAATAAGCCATCTATCAATTTTTAGATTATATATATATATATATATATATATATATATATATATATATATATATATATATATATATATATATATATATAACTTGCTTAATAAGAAACAACAAGTAAACGGAATTTTTCTAGACTTCTAGGCGTTTGATGTAGTGGACTATACTTTATTAAAGAAGAGGCTGCTTATGGTGGGTGCCCGTGGTATCCTTTGCAACTTCTGTGTTCATATTTACACAGATTTCTATAGTCGACTTAGCCGGGGGTGGGGGGGGGGGGGCTCACTTGACCACTCACTGGCAATTGATTGTTAGAGAGGACCTTAAGGTTCAGTTTTGGGTCAGCTGCTGTTCTTTGTTTGTGTTAAAGACCTGTCGGCCGAGATTGACGATAAGGTCGTGTCTTTTGCGAATGATACTTCGGTGATTGTATCGTCGCCTAATGTCATAGATCCGAAAACAAGAACTACCATTTTATGAAAAGCCTTAGAAAGTTGATTTTTAAAACATTCACTTACCTTAAATCTAGAAAAGACAAATATAGTTACATTTCCAACATCCTACCAAAGCAGGAGGTCACATATTTTTAGTTACAAAGCGGACATATTCATAAAATCTAACGAACCGGTTAGATTTTGGGGCTTATCATTAGACTCCAGGCTTACTTGGATGTCGCATATAAATCCATCTGCACTTAGATTGAGCACACTATGCTACCAACTAAATGACTTGTGGAACAATGTTTCTAAGTGTACTGGGTTCGATTTCCAGGGTTTCCCTTTAAATTGTTTGAGTATACACTGTATTAAATTAACATCAGCCGAGATTCCGGCATTGTATTAGAGCAAGCTACACGTTTCGCCCTTCTGATGGGGCGTAAAGCTGTCGATCCCGTGTCCATGTGATGTTGCGCACGTTTAAAGATCGCTACCCTCTTACAGAAAGGCAAGGTTCGGCAAAATTTCCGGGATAGTGAGGTGACTATGGTCCCTGGTGTCGGCGATTGGCCATAGTCACGGAAATAGGCCGACGTTAAAGTAAATATAAAAAAAAACAATGTTTCTATTACAACTTGCATAGAAGTATATCCTACGTATATAGATTCCATAGGCAAGTATGGGAGAATCTTGTGGGGAAACTCTGTTGACGCAACTAGAATATTTGTGTGGCAAAAAAAAAATTATAAGGGCTCTTTTTAGGCTTCCACAAACGGAAAGTTGCAAACCGTATTTTATAGATACAGAATATTAAACACAGATAAGTATTTATATATTAGAGTGTATAATGTTTTTCAGAAACAATTATTAAATGTTTTTGGGTAAAGAACACACTCATGCTTACAACACTAGAAGAGATTCTGTTTTGCTAGAAGATCAAACAAGATTAACAATGATACAAAAATGTGTAACATCATCAATAATAAAAATTTATAATCACCTTCCAAATAACCTTAGAGACTCTAATGTGTCTGTTTTGAAAATAAAACTTAAAAAGTTTTTAGAATCGCAGGTTTTTCACTCTGTCCGATTTTGTTTTATTGTTCAGTGTTTATAGAATAGTTGCGACTTGTTTATTTACTGTCTTGATGTGTGTTTATATTTAACACTACTGATTTTATATAACTTTTGATTTGTTTGGTTTTAATTGCTACGTTTTGTTTTTTGTGGTTTTATTTTGCCATGACAGAAACTAAATTTGTTGTTATTGTGTGTGTGTGAAGAGTGGTTTGGCCTCGAGCTTGTAGTCTCATTGGCCACAGACTTTTTTTAGGTACTTTGATTTTCCAATTTAAGTGAGAAGATTGCACTTTCATGCAGAATTGCCATATCACTCAAATTTCAGTCATCTAGACCTATACTTACAATTCTAGTATTTACTTATACTTATATGTTATACCTATTTTACCTTTTTTTTTTCTTTTTTTTTTGATTTATTTATATATATATATATATATATATATATATATATATATATATATATATATATATATATATATATATATATATATATATATATATATATATATATATATATATATTCTTCTCTTTTTTTCTTTTTTCCTTTTTTTTAATTTTTTTTTAATTTGTTATTAATATGTATGTGTATTTGTGAATTCTTGAACTGTAGTTATTTTGAGTTTTAGTATAATTAAGCTAACGAGTATCGGAGATTTTTTTCTGATTTAGTGCTTTGTTTTGTCACTTATTCATTGCCATCTAATTGGATATTCTGAATAAAGGGTAAATCAATCAATCCAGTTCGTCCCATATATGTGTATGTAGATATATCTCATTTATCATCTAGCTCCAAAAATTGCTGGTAATTCGTTGCCCCTACGCTTTCTCAAAGCTTTCTCTAAACCATTAACAAAAGTCATATAATTTTAGCAAAACAAATTTTTCAGTATTGTAGGAATTACTTTTGAGTACGGACTGATGTGATGAATATTTCAGGAGTCAATACAGCTTGTGAATAAGGTAAGTAAAAATAGACCTTATACAATTTTTTGAATTATGTGTTCCGTCCTATAAAATATTAAAGCATCATTATCCTGTCTGGCTTACGCATGGCATAATATCTGGTATCAAACAGAAGATATATTGTTGCGTTTTCGCCAGGTTCTGGATAAGTGAGACTTTAAATTTTAACAAAACAACTTTATTTATTCTCTAAATATGGATACAATAAAAGTTCTAGAATGTCTCTCTCACAAAACACTTAGTTTATCTGACCTTACAATAACTAATCTGGACAAAAGTTACTACACTGGAACTACAGTTGCTGCTTCACACTGGTTACTGCTTCTTGGAGTCCCTTCAATATTCTCTAACTGAAGTGAACTGCCTGAGCTGGCTTGCTTTCGCCTTTATATACACGTCGTACCTTCCACCTCGTTTCGGGAGTGTTCCATTCCAGAATTTTCCAGGACCTTCTTTTGCTAGAAGGTTCTGTGAATACAGATTGGCCCCGTGTTTATACAGGGGGATGTATATACAGGATGATCCAAATATGGTCATCACTCCTATGTTACACAAGAGGTGTTTCTCGTACTATAAGATCTCTCTGAGTATACAGGGTATAATGGTTCTCTTCGTATACAGGATGTTCGGAATCCGCAGACCTCAGTTATCCGTTTCGACGGGGTACAAGTTAGTAACTTCGTTATTTTCGGTCATAGAGGGTTGAGACTTCGCCTGTGGGGGGGGGGGTGACTCAAGTCACTCCCAGGGGATGAGGGGGGGCGGTGTTTCCAGATTGTGCAAGAATTTCCAGATGTTGGGGAAGTTTTGGAGATGTGGCGACACCGCACCTCCATCTATTGAAGTGCTTTGTAACAATATCTATTCCATCCATTTAAGAATCATGTTTTTTAATGATTTTAAGCGTTTACGTGCGTTAATTAAATATAAGAGTAAAATTGCTTACAACGGCTACTTACAAAAAATGCAAGCTACGATAACTACAGATATTTAGGAAGGCTAAACATGTATAAGAAATAAGAAACTTACCAGTCGTATACCCAAAACTATGATTAAGAGCTCTAATGAGGACGTAAGTGATCCCATTCAAATAGTTAAAGCGTTTGTTACGTATTTCAACAGCAGTTATACCATGATCACCGTGATAGCATTCTTTTATACAATTTCAGTTTCAATTTTAAATCAAGTACCTAAATTGAGATGCCCTTTTTACACCAGAAGATATAGTTTAAGCCTATAAAAAGTTGAATGTTAAATTCACTTCGGGTCCCAACACAATACCCTCTTTTTTGGTAAAGAATTATGTACACGCTCTTAGCTATTCACTCTCTACATTTATAAACCTATGAATATCTACAGGTTTCTTTTCAGACTTATAGAAAAAAGCCAAGATTTATTCTATGCTAAAGAGTGACAATACAACCTTATTCACAACTTATCGTCCCTTAGCTGCGTTCTCAAATGTTGGAAATAATTTTGAAATTTGCTTATATAATCACATATATTTGCTTGCAAAAGGTTTCATTTCCAAATATAAGCATTGCTATGTGTCAGGGCGATCAACTAAAATAAATCTCGTTTGTATGATGTATACATGGATTTTTCAAAGGCGAATTGATCATGGGTTACTCATTTAAAATTGAAAATTTATGGCCTTACACAATTACTGATATTTTTATTCTAATGATACCTGTCTGGTCATAGTCAATATATTTATTACAATAGCCATAATTCGACTAAATTAATTGCTGCATCTGATGTTCCTCGGGTGTCAAATTTGGGGCCCTTATCATTTGTTTTATTTGTTAACGACTTCCCTTTGCCCTTTAATCATCGACTTTGCTTCGACGACTTGAAATTATACTCTTCAGTAAACTCTATTAATCATTGTATTGCACTTCAAAAGTCAATTAATATAGTTCATGGGCGGTGTGGTGTTAATCATCTATCTTTGAACTTGCTAAAGTGTAGTGCTATTTTTTTTACGAGGAATCAAAACTATACTTCACTTCTCATACACTGTAAATAATGTTCACATAAGTACACTTGGAGAACCCAAATCAACACAACACCTCTTTTTAAAAATCTGACGATCGTTTCGCTAAGAAGGTTAGCGTCATCGGAGGGTGAAAATTTCTAAACTGCTTACTAATAAACATCACCTTATATACTGAGTTTTAGGTAGAGGCCGATACGGAGAGAGAGAGAGAGTAAATCGCAGGCAAATCTTTTGTGTATTGTATTTTTATTGCCGGAGGAGGTTTTGAACATTCTTTATAACTTTACCTGGCAAGTTTCGGACTATTTTATCTGTATCAGAGGCAAAGGGAAACAAACGACTATAAATCAGTGTCGGCGCTGAGTTTAAGGAAGTTTTGTTTTTATTGCCATAGAAATATAAATACTTTCGTACGCATCTAGCTTCGCTGGCCGTTTAACATTTTTGATAAGTTTCAAATCTTCTTTATCTATGTGGTGGTCATCATTCCAAATATGTTTTGCTACGCATGACTTGTCTACACTACCGTATCTCAGCTGTGCCAGATGTTCACGAAATCTAGTCTCAGTGGTTCTCTTAGTCTGCCCAACGTATTTAATATTACAATCTTTACAACATATATCAAAGATACCTGACATTTCAGTGGCTTTATCTTTATCTTTCGCATTAACTAATACATTTCTTAAATTATTTTTTGTCGAAAAAGTTAGCCGCAAATCGGCTTTCTTAAAAAAAAATTCTCTATTTTATCTTTCCTGAATGTCATGCATTTCGCTAACATTAATGAAAATACAATACACAGAAAATTTGCCTGCGATTTAGTCTCCCTCTCGGTATCGGTCTCTACCTAAAACTCAGTATATAGGGTGATGTTTATTAGTAAGCTGTTTAGAATTTTTCATTCTTTGATGACGCTAACTTTGTTAGTGACACGATCGACAGGTCTTTAAAAAATGTGTTGTGGTTCTCCAAGTGTACTAATCAGTGCTCATCACAGGTTACAATCTTCACTTAGTGAAATATTGTTTACATTAAAAAAACAAGCACTGCTAGGGATTTTAGAATTACGTTTGATGACTCACTGCAATTTGATTTACATGTGCAAGAACTAAATTTAACTGTAGCTCGTATAATAGAGTTTTTGTTTCGAAACTGTCTGCAATTTAGTAATGTTAAAACTTTGAAAAAGTTTCATTTTTTACTTGTGAGATAGATGTTGGACTATGGATGTCATATATTATCCAATGTATAATAACAATAAAAATTCCCTCGAGTTACTACAATGAAAATACTTGTAGTTTATCACGTTCAAAACTACAGACCGCTAACTGAAACAAAATTGTGGCCACAGACTCTTATTTGAAAGTTGGCAAGTCTTAAGTTTGTCGGAAAGGCGCCTCATATTAACTATCGCCTTCTTGCATAGGTTATTACACAGGCATATTGACTGCATTAATTTAGTTTAAACACTTAATTTTCCTGTACCGATACTAAACTCCAGACTGAATTACACATTCTACTTGTCAATGCCGAGAACCAATTTAATGTTAAAGTCACCCGTGTACGTCATATTATGTAGTACATTCTATTTATTTACCAACTATTGCGATGTTTATAGTGATAGCTTATCGTACGTCCTTAACGAATTAAAAATTTACTTATGTACACATTAATGTAATATTTGTATATATATATATATATATATATATATATATATATATATATATATATATATATATATATATATATATAGGGTGGCGCATTGAAAAGGAAACAAACATTTGCATCCAGAGAATATTTTTTTTTAAGAAACGCTGAAACACGTCAATTTTAATATTGAGGGGGACATGTTTTGACATAAAACTCAACTTTGTCACATCAACCCCTTAAGGGTGGTGATAAAAACCCTTATATTTTAAATAGGGAACATGGGTCGAGTGTTACATCATTTCTTTTCTGAATTCTGTACACTAATGTTTTTGGAAGCTTTATCAACTCGTTTAAAAATTATACACAGTTGAAGATTCAAAAACGCATTTCACTCATTCCGATAAGAAATGTGCTGATAGTCAATGTTTTGTTGGTTTGTAAACAAAAAATTGACTATCAGAACATTTCTTATCGGAATGAGAGAAATGCGGTTTATTATTTCAGTTTATCGGTCGGTTTGATACTTGATAGTGCTACCGAAAATTAATTTTACAATGGTGTATTCTGTAGAAGAAAGAGTTGAAATAATTAAACTTTTTTCAAAAACGATGACTGTGCCAACCGTACCGCAAATTTGTTTAATGAACGACATCCGAACAGACATGTTAAAAGAAAACACATCTTGGAGTTAGTTGCAAAGTTTCGACAAAGTGGTTCAGTAGCCAACAAAAAACGGGATCCTGAACGTGAATGTCCGGTTAGAAATGAGACTACTGAGATTGAAGTTTTAGGACAAATTGCTGCAGATCCAACTTTCAGCACGAGAAAATTGGCCACTGTTTCAAACATCAAAAGAAGACCTATTCAGCTAATATTGAAGCATCATAAATTTCACCCGTATAAAATTCATCTTGTACAACAACCGAATGAAGATGATTTTGATCGGCGGCTGGAGTTTTGTAAAGTTATGACTGCACGAATAGCTGATAACGGGAACTTACTGTTCAATATCTGTTTTTTAGATGAGTGTACGTTTTTTATTAAACTCTACAGTCAATCGTCATAATTGTCGTTATTGGGCAGATAATAATCCAAGAAAATTTCACGAAGTCCACACTCAAACTCCACAGAAATTGAATGTCTGGACTGGCATTTTTGGAGACCATTTGATCGGACCAATTTTTCTTGATGGAAATTTGAGTGGCGACACGTATTTGGAGTTACTAGAAGATATCGTTTACCCTCTACTAATTGACATTTTTGAAAATGATGATCAGTATCAAGAAAATCAATTAGTGTTTCAACAAGATGGAGCTCCTCTGCATTTTTCACAACGTGTTAGCGAGTTTTTGAACATAGAGTTTCCAGGACGATGTATTGGGCGTAGAGGTGCTATTGAGTAGCCCTCTAGATCACCGGATTTAACTCCTTTAGACTTCTTTCTATGGGGCCATTTAAAGAGTAGAATTTACGCAACAGAACCGGAGTCTTTGAAAGAATTACGACGACGCATTGTTGAAGAATGCCGCCTAATAACTCCAGAAATGCTCCAGATTGTCCGAGCTCGTTTTGAACAAAATTTGTACTTTTGTATGGAAGCTGGTGGTTAACAATTTGAACACTTACTTAACTGAATAAACATTTTTGAACGTTTGGTTTTGTTTTTTAGTTTTTTTTAACTAAAAATTGACTAATTAGTGAATTTCTTATCACTATGAATGCAATACTTTCTTGCAACTCCAACTGTGAATAATTTTTAAACGAGTTAATAAAACTTCAAAAAAAATTTGTATGCTGAATTCAAAAACGAAAGAGCTTTCAAATGATGTAACACTCGACCCATGTTCCCTATTTAAAATATAAGGGTTGTTATCACCATCTTTAAGGGGTTGATGTGATAAAGTTGAGCTTTATGTCAAAACATGTCCCCCTCAATATTAAAATTGACGTGTTTCAGCGTTTCTTAAAAAAAAATCTCTGGACGCAAATCGGTCTGTTTCGTTTTCAATGCGCCACCATGTATATATATATATATATATATATATATATATATATATATATATATATATATATATATATATATATATATATATATGTATATATATATATATATATATATATATATATATATATATATATATATATATATATATTTTGTTTATTTTGTTTCTTTATGTGTGTGTGTGTGTGTGTGTGTGTGTGTGTGTGTGTTGCATCATGGGATGGTTTTGAATGTTTTATTCATCAACCACAGATTTTATCCTAAAATTTCGCTTCGAATCATAACCACACCTAGTGCGGCAACCTATAACTAGATTTTCTTATGTGAACAGGTGATAACTATATTCGCAGATCCTTTGAATTATAAATGAAATCCAAATGGATACATATATCCACAATCTCACGTAAACACAATCATTACATTAGTGTTACCATTATGCACCTACATGCTATCTTAAAAACATACATACCTGCTTTCACCCACTGCTTCACACATACAATCCAAACATACCTACCTAATCTATACATCAATATAAATATTACAATATAATTTTAATTACTATACTTTTTTTAACCTGATTTTCAATTTCTATATATGTACATTATCTGTTTTTTTATAATTATTCACCTTTTTTTGGTTTTTTTTTGGTTTTTTTGTGTTTTTTTGTTGTTTTTTAAGTTGGTTTTTTTAAATATTTTTTTATTTTATTTTTTTCATTTTTTAAATTATTAAAATTTAAGGAATTACTGGGACACATTGTCGCCTAGGGAGCCGCCAAGGGTTTCTTTATGTGATGCACTTTTTTTCAAATACGTACCTTTTAAATAGATTGTAAAAAAGTTATTGTGTCTTAAAATATGTCCAACAAATGTTTCCTTTCTCTCCACAATTTCTTTGAGCAAGCATCTTCCTTTTGTTACCTCTTCTAGCCTATTTTTATTCGTCCTTCAATGGTGTAATTTTGCCTTGATAATTGTTCTTTCTGCCCACATTTTACAAGCTTATATTTTCTCTATATCCTGCTTAGTTGAAATTCAGCTTTCCGCCTCATACATTATAAAACCCCATACGTATGATTTAAAGGATATCTTCAATTTCAAATGTTTATTAGTGGAAAGAGTACTTGTCTATTGAATGATTGCTTTGACATCCCTATCCACCCTCTCAGTTATTGCTACATTTATTATCATCTGTAATAATACTCCCATTTCTACTTGTACAAGTTTGGTCGTTTAAGTTTGTATCCATTTTTGCTGTTCCATCCTTGCGTATTTTCGTTACTTTGTTTTCGTCATATTGAGTTTTTGTTTTATTATTTTCGACACACACTTCTGCATACTCAACATTCTTTAAAATTAATTTACCGTTTCTCCTAGTAGCGCTATATCATCTGCATACTTTAGGCCTCAGAACCAGTGTCCATTTATTTTGCATCCTGACCTCTTTTTCTTTACCCTATTTGTTGTATCTTCTATAAATAAATTCAACACATATCGTAATAGAATGCTTCTTTTCGTACACATCTTCTTACTTTAGCTCCAATTTTCTATCTCATCACATATATTATGGCACTTTGATCTTTGTATAGATTGAGAATACGCGCATCCCTCCAATCTCTTCATTATATGAAACAATATTTTCCAATCCATGTTATCAAACGTTTTATTCAAGTCTAAAAAAGCAATAAACGTACAGCCCGTCAAGTATAGCGATTGCAAAATAAACGGTAATTGAATGCGCACAAAACAACTAGCACTCGCTCACTTCCTATCACTATTTTTATTTTACATCCAGTGAGGTAAACTTGAGAGTTTTGATATATAAGTACAATACCTGCAGCCACGCATTATTAAAATCAACAAATAATTATGGGGTTTAAATTACAACTCAATCGTGAAGTTCCTCTGGACAAACTACAAAAGGAACAGCTAATGTGCTTGATTACATGTAGAGAGAATCTGTAAAAATTAAGCCGATAAAAGAATTTATAAAAGTCAATAAATGTGTTTTCTTGGCAACTAATTAACAACTAAGTTCTGTTAGTAATTCTCCCAGGAAATTAAACTGACGGAGAATGACGAATCTTCCTCGTTTTAGACGCAAAATAGAGGAAGGCTAAGAACCGTCTCTAAATGTAATTTGTACAACACTGGCAGAATTCTGCTTCATCGTCACATAATTAGTTTATATTTATTGTAAGAAAAAAGTTCCAACTCTGCGTTGTATACATTAATTATTTTTCAAATAAAATGGTTACGCTGAATCTTATAAAATCCAGCGACAAGTTATGCAAAAAAATGCATTCCGTTTAAAGAAAGCGAAAACTAATCAAATAATATTTAAGGAGAAACCAGATATTTAACAAGCTAAAACTTTCCTACAAAATATAAAAAAGTTTATAGAATAATATTGGTCTAGTACTTGTATGTACGAAACATATTTCAACTCTATCCACACGCATGCAAAAACCTGGAGCACTAGCATCAGTGGCCTTCATAAACCACTTTCAAAAAAGCAACGGCTTATCGTAGTCAACGCCGGTGGCGAAAATGGGTTTGTAAAAGAGGCATATTTAAAATGTAAGCCTCAAATTAATCGCATTGTAATTAATAATTATTGTTATAAAAATGGCTTCAGAAAATACACATGGTTAAGAAAAACGAAACATACTATATGCAAAGAGCACCCTAAAAATTTATTTTTGCGGCTTGATAAGGGTTAACAAGCCCTGATTTAAAACCTATAAAATTGACGCAATTATCACGAAAAAGGGACATTCTATTCTCAGGCTTCTCCATACCATCCATATTTAAACCTTATTGAATTGTGCTTATATATATATATATATATATATATATATATATATATATATATATATATATATATATATATATATATATATATATATATATATATATATATATATATATATATATATATAATCACAGCGTGCGTAAATAGTATTGCCGCAAATGCAGAAACAGTTTAGAGAGAGACATTTATATTTGACATTTGGTGGGGTTAAATTATATATAAGCACCCATATTTTGATACAAGTTTCTTTTGTTTTGTGAGATTGGTGTTTACCTGAGGCCGCTGGCATGTTTTTTTTAAATAGCAACCTAGGCTTAGGCTTGTGTCATTTGGTAGGTGATTGATTTATAAATACAATAGTGGCCAGCGCCGAATTACGAGACAGGACATTACCAGGATATTACGTTCTGCCAAACCTCCACCTTCCTTCTCACGAACGACTCGAAAATTCCTTGTTCCTACTGTTCCCGAACTTATGTAGGACAAACAAATAGATGCATCCGCAATAGAATATATGAACACACCCTCGCAGTTAGAAAATGCGACCTCTCATCGACGCTGGCCATACATCATATTCGTACAGGACACAAAATAGACTTCGATAATGCCAAGACAATAGCCCCGGTTTACAACTTCAAAACCAGAATTATCCACGAAGCAATCGAGATCGAAAAACCTCCCGGTTGTTTAAATAAGGGAGCTAATGGCCTTCGTCTTCCGATTACTTAGAAACATATTATGTCTTCATTAAAAATACACAAAAAGACAATAAACTCAATAGACCATTTTATTTCCCCATTACCTAACTCAACAAATACCAGCAATCCTCTTAATCCTTTCAGTATAGTGACAAAAGCCCCTGACTCAACAAATACCTGCAATCCTCTTAATCCTTTAAGTACCGTGACGAAAGCCCCTGACTCAATTGACCATGACCCAACTCATTACACTGATAACGAAGCAGGTAGACGAAACGATACATACAATACAAGGCTTGCTACGAACTTCCAGGTCTAGGCCTAGGGTTGAACACACTGACACCTTAGAGACGATCTCCGGCGAGATTTAGAGAGTAGGCAGATTGAGGCTCCGTATTCGATCTACAACAACTCAACCCACCTTTGTCCACCGCTCTAAGGAGTAGTCAGATTGAGGCCTTAGAGTTCATGTCCTTACATATTTCCATTACCTTTTAAAAATGGCTCCAAAACAGGAGCCGAAGCGTCGAGTTTCAATAAATTCTGGACACAGTTCAAGCCGAAAACCAAGTATGTCTCTCTCACACACACGCACACACCATCACACACACACACACACACACACACACACACACACACACACACACACACACACACACACACACACACACACACACACACACACACACACACACACACACAGATATATATATATATATATATATATATATATATATATATATATATATATATATATATATATATATATAATCATTGACCAATTCTAATTAAAAAATTTAAATTGGCGTGTGTTCTCTTTTATTGCTAATGCATTGAAGATAACTTTGTGAGCTAGCCTAGTCTTTCCAATTTTTCGCAGAAAAATATGTTATATTCTTTTAGAAAACTTTTGTATCACCGGAAATAAGAAAAGCACTCTGGTGGATAACATTTGGTCCACAAGTTTACTCGTATACACATGAAATTTTTAGATTAATGTAGACTGAAGTTATTATAATTTAAAACAAAATTATTAAATTTGAAATAACACATTACGCAAACATATCCCACGTCAAACATTGTTAGGTTAGGCGGTAAAGACGCTGAATGAACTCGATTAACTTTTCTAAAGCTGGCTACGAACCTCAGTGGAATAACATTTTAATATTTTTCAACTTCATTCTCATTCTTTTATTTAATAATAATGACAGAATAAATTAAGTATATAAATTTTAATTGGATATCACAGATAAGTTATTTAAAAAAAACAAGTTATTTGTTAATAATTTTGGATAGCAATGAAATAAATGGAACCTTGCACTTTATGACGACTGGAAAGCTTTACACAATTGTGCTCAAATAAGTGCGAAACAGAGCTCTTTCGATTTTGTTATTTTTTAAACAAACAACCACAAAGTTCCATTATACTTTAATGTAATTTCAAATGTATACTTTATTGCCAAATGACAGTATTAACTGAAATTTGACTAATTTAATATTTTGTTTATTATTATATTTTTATTCGACAGGCAGATTATATAATTTTAATAGAGAATGAGGAATGAAATAATTTTGGAGAACCTCGGTGGTTCAGTGGTAAGAACGTGTCCCTCTGAACTCAAAGGTACTGGGTTTAATCCCAAGATTCTTCTTTCACTTTTCAGTATAAACTGTAACATTAACATCAACCGAGGTTGTGGCATTGTATTTGAGCAAGTTGAATGTCTTCACATTCTGCCCTTCGGAGGGAGCGTAAAGCCGTCGGACCCGTGTCCATGCGATGTTGGGCAAGTAAAAGATCCCTACCCTCCTTACATAAAGGCAGGGGTCCGGCATAATTTCCAGGATAGTGAGGTGAAACTGCTCCCTGGCGTCGGTGATTGGCCATAGTCGCGGAAATAGTCCGACGTTATAGAAACAAAACACACAAATAATTTTGGATAGTTATAAAAAAATTAAATATATTTTCGTTGCTGCGTATACCATCAGAAATAACACCACTCCATATATGACTCTACCAAGCCTATAAAATTACAGAAAATAAAAGTTCTTTATAAATTATATCTTAAACAAACTCCGTCTTTGGAAAAAGTACCACAATATACAGTATCATAATTTAACTAATGTATCAACCAAGTTAGCAGAAAAAAATGACAAATCACACGTCTACTAACGAGGCCTTCCCTTATTAAGAAGCTAAATTAAATATCTTTGTTTTGATTTTAACCGCAAATATCTCGACCCTAATAAGCACTGATAATGGTTCAAATAGTCTTAGCTTTCTTTACTCACTGTCCCTGTGACTGCTGGCCTACTTTATTTATCAATTTCAATACGCCTTCACAGCTCATTATAAGTAATTTGTTTTTATTTACAGTTAGGTACATTTTCAAGTACATTAACAAATTCAAGTGTTGTGACCACCAATCTTTTCCCTTGCTAACTTGAAAATGCGCATCATTAGTACAGTAAATTCTCCATTAAGGTATATATATATATATATATATATATATATATATATATATATATATATATATATATATATATATATATATATATATATATATATATATGTTCTTTTCAGTAATATTTGGTTATTCAGTCCTTCATTTAAAAATGTCTGGCATGTAAATTCGACCACAAAAACATCACTTCCAGTACCACCGATTAGGTTGTGTAAAGTATTATCAGCAAATGTAATAGCTGGCAATTTCTACTGTTTTGATATTGATTTTCAGCTCTGTTTTGAACAAATTTACTATGTCACCACCAACATTTAGTTTACTATCCGTTTTTAAGTCGATATATTCGTATTTTTAATCATTTTACCTGTTATTCTATATCAAGAGATCTTGAAACTGTCTTTTTCCATTCCATCCTTTCTTCCAGCAGTTTTTGTTTAAAAAGTTTACATTCTTCTGCTATATTATTTATGGTAATATCATGGCACTTTAATGAATTTACTTCATCTTTAAGCACTTTACAATTGTCCTTGATTTTTGGCTCCAACACCACCACCACTAGATTATAAACTGGGTTATCTTATCTATGAACATTGCTGTTTTAATCCTTCCTACACTGCCAGTTTTACAATTGTTTTAGTTTCACTATCTCATTTCTTGTCTGGCATTTTATCGACACGATAGAGCCAGAAATTGTTGGAGTGGTAGGAGAGCACAATATAACTTCAAACTTTGTCTAATTAAATTTAAACATGGGCAAGTTTGCGTTGAGAGAAAGTCAAAACAGATGTAGAGAATATGTTTGTTACATACTTTTATGTACAGATGATGCACAGAAGATTTCACCCACCTTTACTTTTGATTGTTAGCGGAGAAAAAGTTTGCAAATAACAATAATCTAGATAATCTTTTCATAAGTTTATACGTATTTCAGGAAAGCAATTGTGCATAGCATTTTTGTGATACCAACTAAATATATCTTTAAAATCGAACACCTAAACCTGAACTTTTTTTTTTGATCTGCTCTTTTTCCTGATTGCGAAGTATAAATATATATATACAGTGTGGAACAACCAAATGGAATAAATTCGATAACGGATAAATGAGGGCGTGTTGGGAAAAACGCTTGGACACGTCGATTTGTATTTTTAACTGCGCATCTTTTTCAAGAAAAAAAAATTATATAGGGTGCGTCATGTGACAGTGGCCAATACCAACCTTCTTATTTTAAATACAAGCCCCTGTATATTATTAATTTTTTGGATTCTCCAGAAAATTCTAGACATAATTCATGTACAATGTTCTATACCTATCTTCAACTGTTTCGGAAATATTAAGTATTTTCAGATTTATTACAAAAATTAACATTAAAAATAGAAAATTATTTTATTTCACAAATTCGCTACATTGCATTCAATACTTATTTCCCATTCAGCTCTTGATAATGAGAAAGTAAACAAAAACCATTCCTGCGTTTCTTTTTACTGATATGAAATGAAACAAAAACAAAAACAGTTTTCTTTCTGTTCGTATAAAACTCGTAGCCTTAGCAACTTGTTGTCTGCCTGCATGACAGTAGTGATTAGTGTCAGTGCTATTGTCGTTTGAATTTCGTTAACTGTACGTAATAATATCAGAAAAATGGTTCATTTAACAGAAATGCACAAAATAACCATTCTACAAATGATTGGTTATGGAGATAACACACGGACACAGATGGAAGTGTCTCGCTTATTTCACGAAAAATTTCCAAATTTGCCGCCTGTATCCCAAGGAACAATTAGCAAAATAGAAAAGCAGTTTCGCGAGCTTGGTCATGTGAGACAGATAAAAAAAGTAGCTGCCAATGCAGTAAGTGATGATACGAAATTGGATATTACGCTTGAGTTTCAAGAAAACCCACATACTTCTGATCGACAAGCAGCCCAACTATTCAACGTTAGCCACACAGCAATTTTTCGAACATTAAAGGAAAGTAAAATGCATCCCTATAAAATGATACCAACTCAGGATCTCATGGAGGACGATTTCGATAGGAGAACGTATTTTTGTGAACAAATGATGGCAATGTTAGATAACAATGTGATCCAATTAGAAGATGTTTTGTTTTCTGATGAGAGCACATTTACACTTCACGGTCATGTTAATCGTCAAAATTGCCGCTATTGGTCTAATGAGAATCCTCATTGGATGAGAGAGGAACATACGCAATATCCTGAAAAAGTTAATGTTTGGGCAGGAATTGTTGGAAATCATATCGTAGGTCCCTTTTTCATTGATGGCAACTTGAATGGGGATAAATATTTAGAACTGCTCCAAAATAATGTCGTGCCAACTTTGACAAACTTATATCCAGATCCAGCAAACCCACAAGTTCCTGCCAATAAAATATGGTTTCAGCAAGATGGAGCACCGCCCCATTACCAAATCAATGTCCGGCAGTACCTGAACCAAATTTTTCCAAATCGGTGGATAGGGAGGCGCGGATCGATAGAATGGCCAGCACGATCTCCTGATCTGTCGCTATTAGACTACTTTTTGTGGGGATATGTCAAAAGTATTGTATACAAAACTAAGCCCCTCAACTTAGATGACTTAAAAAGACGAATCACGCTTGCGATTAGATCAGTCACGCCTGAGATGTTGAGTAATGTTAGAAGACATTTCTATACCAGATTAGCATGTTGCCAAGATGTTCGTGGCGAGCATTTTGAACATTTACTACATTGACATTAATTTTTTTTTTGTTTTTTTAAATTATTAAGAAATAATCAGTATTTCTTATTAGAATTTGTGAAATAAAATAATTTTCTATTTTTAATGTTAATTTTTGTAATAAATCTGAAAATACTTAATATTTTCGAAACAGTTGAAGATAGGTATAGGACATTGTACATGAATTATGTCTAGAATTTTCTGAAGAATCCAAAAAATTAATAATATACAGGGGCTTGTATTTAAAATAAGAAAGTTGGTATTGGCCACTGTCACATGACGCACCCTAAATAATTTTTTTTTCTTGAAAAAGATGCGCAGTTAAAAATACAAATCGACGTGTCCAAGCGTTTTTCCCAACACGTCCTCATTTATCCGTTATCGAATTTATTCCATTTGGCTGTTCCACACTGTATATATATATATATATATATATATATATATATATATATATATATATATATATATATATATATATATATATATATATATATATATATATATACCGCGTGTTCCGCTAAGGTCGTCCAGCGGCTGTATCTCAAAAACTGTTTGCCCTACAGCTTTCGGGGAAAAACATTAAAACAAAAGTGACCGCTTGAAGTATGTATATTTAAATTATTTTCCACTTTCACATTTCAGCGCTTGATGACGTATTTTTAATTTAAAACAGATACATTTGTTTAGGACTCTCCTACTAAAACTCTGAAAATTATTTATTTGTCATTTTGTCCTATCTCTTAAAATTAGGGGCGGTGGGAGAATTGACTCGTATTGCAGAAAAAGTTATATAAGTCCCTTAGAGGTTAACCGATTTTATCAATATTGATAGTGTTTTAAAGCCATTTGGTAGCTGAATAATAATCTGTAATAATACTGACGTTTTTGCTTAAGCCTGAATCGCCAGATCGCGTTTTTGATAGCTTAAGTTGTTTACTTATTTTTGCCATGAGAAGTTTAATGGAATTCTATTTTGTTTTTCTAGTCTTATTGTTCGTAAAATTAATCAAAAAGTGGCGCAAATTTAAGTCGATATATTTTTCAAACTTAAGTTATGAGCAAAAATACTTTTTGAAAAATAGTTTAGACGACATTTTGTACGGAGGGTTTAGCAAGATGTTTTCGAGAAACTGGACAAGTATTTCCGATATAAGCTCAAAACAGGATTTGCAGAACTCGAAATGAAAGCGATATTATAAATGTGCTTGCTTACAATAAAGCCTATCCTAAACGCAGTATTAGTGATATAGACCAGAGATCTGGTAGCTCCTCGATAGATTGTTCAAAGAATTCTAAAAAACAAAAATTACATGCCTATTATGTTGAACTTCATCAGACGTTCAAGCTACTTCATTTTGACAGACTGTTAGATTTCTGCAACTGAATGCCTCAAATTACCAGAGAAAATACATAAATCTTTTGTCTTAAATTGTATGGGCAGATGAGGCTAGCTTCACTATTAGAGGTAAAGTAAACTTACATAACAGCCATTACTGGCCTACAAATAATCCTCATTGGATAATAGCAAATGGTCATCAACATCAATTCAGCATAAATTTTTGGTGCAGTATTATTGAAGGTAAAATTATTGTTTTTATATGTGAAAAGATTGAACAGAAATTAAATTGGAAAGAGCACATTTCTCAATGCGTAAATCGAGATGAAAAGAGCTTAGACATTCTAAAGCTCACCGCTAGAACAAAAATTTGGCTGTGATCCTAAAATCGCTATGATTTTTTACAAAGCATATACACGATCTATAAGTAACTATGCTTCGGTTTTATATGGTTCAGCATTTTGGATACTGGTGGTGTTGGCACCACTCTATTAAAAATTGACAGAGTTCAGTACAAAGCCTTAAGACTAGTTCATGGCCTAATTAAATCAACACCAATTGAAGCTATTCAAATCCTGTGTAACGAACCCCCACTATACTATAGTAAATTGTTTGGCAAAACTTTTTTACCTAAGCAGGATGACATCAATGCGGACTTATGCCACTATATCCATGTATTATCCTTATACATCAATGGAAACAACCATTAGAGACTTTAAAATCCTCCACCACTAACAAAGTCCTATACAGATGTGAAAAATTTAGACCTCGAACTAATAACCAGTAAGCGTGAAGTTTACAAAACACAATACCAGACATTGCTATTAAGACCAAAAATAGTTGTTTCCAGTCAGCCTCTGGAGAATAACCATCTACAGATATATTTAAGAAGCTTATTCGCAGAATATCAATTAGCTGCTAAAATCTTTACTACTGGTCCTAAATCAGAAGACGGCGTTGGCGCAAGAATATACTGTACCCAAAACAACAGCAAAGATTCGTTCAAATTATGTGACAAAGCATATATTTATACCGCCGAGATAATTCAGTTACTTTGGGACGCCCCATATATATATATATATATATAATATATATATATATATATATATATATATATATATATATATATATATATATATATATATATATATATATATATTGTAACGGTTGTGTTTTATTCACCACCGTGAATAATAGCAGGTGACTATCTCTGAAAGTCAATTCAAGTTTTGATTTCGAAATTATTGATAGAAAATTCGCTAATGATTTTTACCATCGTAGTGCCCGTACTGCATTCCTTTTATATACATTAAAATTGAAATATCAAGGGGCATAATATTCGCCTTGAGGGAAAGGATCATAGTTATTTTATAATTTTCCCGTAAAATACAGGCCTACGTCATGCTGATTTAATAGAAGACGGTTGAAGACCACGAACCCCCTGACTTAAGCCTCAGCGCTCAGAGAAAAATAGATCCTACGCTCTCTGCTCCCTCATACATATGGAGCTAGATGATTGATTAATAAGGGACAAAAGAACATGCTCGAACAAACGTTAGAGAAAATGCGCCAAACTAGCTGAGATCGGAACGCTTCAATGCTGTATCGAAGAGAGTTCTACGCCGACCACCTTTGAAGCAACATCTCAACTAAAGCGTGGAGCTTTTTATCTGGCAAAAAGGATTAAAATATTAACTTGCGCGGTTAATATCGACTAGTATAGTCGTCTGTAAGTGTTACAGATATTTTCATTTCGGTTTAAGCGAGAATTAATATCCCGTTCGCGAAAAAAGTAGTTTGAACAGTGAATCCTTTGTGTCTTATGCAGTGAAAGTCGTTCAGCGTGGCTCCGGGTGAATAAGTTCAGTTTCCTATAACAGATTTTCAACCTCAGTCTCCGAAGCAAATTAGTTTTCTTGTCTGATAGTCCCGTATACACTCAGGTATATCTTTGGACGCAGAAATCTCAAGTGAAGTACCTCCTACTGTTTCGCCTCAAGTGTCTCAAGCTTCAGCCCCAGGTCGGCCTGATCCGTTTATAATACATGGCCGTACAATTTATCTGCTCGTCACAAACGAAGACGTTTTCCATCACTTCCTGATTTCTCTCTTGAGAGAAACCAAGCGACTATGGTGAGCGCCGAATGCTGATCTCATCCTATGCAGTCTCCGTAATCAATCAACAGGTGAATTGGGACCTTTGAGATCTTAGGTGTAGGTGCAGAAATTGAACTGCCCGACATGTAAGTCATTTTCAGTTTTCTGTGTGTGACCCTTAAAACTAAACAGATGCAACCTTCCTACGTCAGTTAAATCTTTCATTAACTTGCAGCATAAACTTTAATTCAGTCAAAATTAAAACCATATTCAGTGAGATTGTCGAGAACTATAAATGTGTTTTGTATTTTATCTTAATGTTTTGTCAATTATGTTAATCATAAATATTACTGTGTTCTTTAAATTAGTCAATATTTTGCTCATGAAATTTTCTAACCCCCAAATGTTTTAGAATACAAAGGCTAGCCTGTAAACTTTCATTTTACAATAGTAAACAGTCATTTAAAATTTGCAATACCTGAGTTTCCCTCACAAATTCTTTTAGAGTAAATAAACAAACCAATTAAAAGTTTACCCAACATATCAAAATTGAGAGCCTTGGTAGATTTGATAGAAAAGTAATTATTTTCACATTTAATGTTTACTTTCTTTCTTGTAACATATAATATTCATTTTCTTTCTTGTTATGTGCAAAGTTTATTTGATTTACCAGGAGTTTTAATTCAAGCAACTCCCATGAATAATTAATGCCAATAAATTTAAGTATTTATATTTTTAATACCTGTTTGATTGAATAACAATTCCTCACTAAACCTCTTTAACTCTGGTGGCATTGTAGCTGAAAATTCTTGATATCTATTACCTAGATATCTTCAAATTAACTAGGTAATGTAGTAACAGTGTTCTGACTCGAAGATCTCATAAATCTAGGACTTTGGGCAAAACAGGACTAAAGCCGAGTAAGTATTTGATTACCTTTCATCTTTAAAGCATACAAAGTGTTCTATATCTTATAAAATTATAAATCTGAGAAATAAAGTGCAATTAGGTTAGGTTTGGTGGGTAATGGTGACCTCACTATCGTCCGGACTTAGATCCACTTGAAGTCAGTCGCGAGATATCAATCGCGGACAACCATCGAATAAATACTCTCGGTCTTTTATCTGCCTTTTTTCTGAAAATTGTTACAATATATATATATATATATATATATATATATATATATATATATATATATATATATATATATATATATATATATATATGCATGCGTGTAGCGTACATTTTCTTTATTTGTTTGCAAGTTATGCAGGGTACGTCAAAAAGTCTCCACAAAATACTACCACATAGTTCTTAGATCAAAATAATCCCATTTAAGTAAATTTACTCTAGCACAAAGTTGATTAGTTCGGACGCTGAAGTTACAGTCTTAAAATAGTTTTTTTTTAGTTTAACACGGCTTATGCAATTTTAATAAAGATAGGACATTGATATAATTTTATGGAAAAAATCATCATCAATCCGTTGACGTAAAACTTTGCTTTTAGTGAATTTTCGTAGAAACGTAATAGTACCTACCTGGCCTACCGTTTTGCTGAAATATTATGTAAGTTACAGTCTTAAAATAGTTTTTTTTTTAGTTTAACACGGCTTATGCAATTTTGATAAAGATAGGACATTGATATAGTTTTATGGAAAAAACTATCATCAATCCGTTGACGTAAAACTTTGGTTTTAGTGAATTTTCGTAGAAACGTAATAGTACCTACCTGGCCTACCGTTTTGCTGAAATATTATGTAACTTCGTACCGTAGTACGCAGCACGCATATTTCCAATGTTTCTAAGTTTAGGTGTTCCCTCTTGACTCGGTGTCTAAACCGTTATAATGGCTAACACTTCTACTACTAACATGACCGTGAGTAACTGAACTCTTTATATGTTACTATAAGTGACTTAGCCTGAAGTAAATTAAGCAGTTACGAAAATAACAATCGCTAAAGGTATTTTTGTTATACCTTTCGGGAGTCCTGTTTTCTGTAATTCATGAGAAGAAGGGGTAGTATTTGTTAAACCAATGGCTTGCGTTTTTGTCATAATTTCTTACGTAACAGTATATAGCAGCGGTAGGAATGGGTAGAGAACGAGCCTAATAGAAAATCGCCCACGCGGTAATGTACGACAATCTTATCTCAAAAAGATATACATATCAAACTCAGAACTTAACTCGTGCATTGTAAAGGAAAAGGTCTCGCTAGGTTTATCCGAGAATGTGTGATATTTGCGACAGATGAAATCGATGATAAAACTTGTCTCGATTGGTTGGAACATTTGTAAAATACTGCTAGGGGTGTCGATAATCTTACTACATCGTTATATATTCAGTGCCGTACAAACGCATTTTTACATAATGTAGTCAGATAAAGAACACATTTATTATTTTATATGTTTACCACGTTAGAATATAATGGTGCCAGAACCTAGGTGATATTTTTAGAAATAATAAATTTACTGTTTTCACTCTCTAGAATATTTCGTGCTGAGTTCTCCAATCTAACCTGACTGAATTATTAAATCAATAGAACACCTATATATTGTTTGCTTTTTAGATACAGCTAGTGTATTGTCGCGTCACTGTGCATACGTATCTGGTTCGGCTCGTACCTACTTATTAACAATAAGTTACATCAGTACATAGGTACTAATATATAACAATTTAGTAAGGTTCTAGCACTGTCTCCGAGCCAAATAAATGCTGCTCCTATCGCCTTTAGGAAAGATGTATAGGTTGTCGGTTCTGTATACCATGGGATTTTTGACACGTAATAGATCCCTTAAAAATACATTACTTACAAAAGACAGATAATAATGTTTGAAAGTCTAGTCCTAATGACTTAATTTTTTGTACATCTAGTCCTCTGTGTGACGTAAACTTTCAAGAGACCCAATCACATTGGACTCAATTCTTTTTAATTGGTGATTTCCATACTAGTTTATTCAAACTCCTTAAAAAATTGCCTCAATAAAACTTAAATATAGCCCATCTTTAAGATTTTTTATTAAACTACTTATCTAAAGTAGCAGCTATGTATAAAAAATGTCTAATAAAATACAATCAAAAAATAAAACTTGCGTTGCAACCCCAAAAAGTAGGGGCTTGTGATACATGATTTAAAAGATATCTCCATTTTCTATTCAAAAATGATATGGTTTTTAAATTTATTGCAAAAATTAACATTAAACAAAAGAAATGCATCTGATTGACGACCTGCGTTACAACACACTAAAAGCTTAATTATTAATCGCGTTTCATTCTTGATAATGAGAAAAAATTAAACACATATCGACATTATGTAGATGCCTTGATTGTCTTAGCAGAATTCTAATCGTAAATAAAAATCTCTTCTAACGTTAATCAACATCTGAAGGGTGACCGGCCTAATCGCAATCGTTATTTTGCTTCTAAAATCAGTTACATCGAGTGGTTCAGTTTTGTATACCAGACATTTCACATATCCCAATAAAAATATATCTAATAGCGTAAGTCATCGTGCTGATCATTCTAAAGATCATCGCCTCCCTATCCACCGATTTGAAATATTAAAACGAGGTACTACCGGATATGTATTTGGTAATGTGCTAGTGCTCCATCCTGCTGGAACTATATCACATTCGCTGAAACTTATGGGTTTGCTCGATCAGGATATAATTTTGAAGCAGTGCTAAGTAATTATCTCCATCGAAATTGGCATCAATGATAAAGTGACCAATGACATTCTTTCCGATTATTTCACACCAAACATTAATCTTTTCAGGGTATTGGGTAAGTTCTTCTCTCATCCAGTGTGCATTGCATTTAGACCAATTTTCGCGATTACGATGGCCGTGTAGTGTCAAACTGCACTCATTAGAAAACAAAACATGCGTTTGTTGGATAACGTTGTTACCCAATATTTCCATCATGTTTGTTCACAAAAAGCATTCTTTTATAAAAATCGTCTTGCATTGGTTCAGGAGCTTGTATCAAGTTATAGCGATGCATTTTGTTTTCTTCTAATATTAGACAAATCGATGAATGGCTAACATCCAATATTGTAACTGCTTGTCGTCTCGAAGTATGTGGATTTCCTCAAACTCAAGGAGTAATGCTTGTAATGATGTAAATCCAATTTGGTATCAGTACTTAGTGCATTAGATTTTTTTTATATCTGCCCTTCAGGTCCAAGCTCGTGAAATCCTTTGGGATATAGGCAGAAAATCGCGAAAATTATTCTTGAAATTGTGATCTGTGATCGTATTTTATTTTCCTAACCAATCATCTGTAGAATTGTTCTTTTATGCATGTCGGTTAAATAAACCATATTTCTGAATTGCACTTACCAACTAACAACTACTATCACGCGAGTACAATCGCACAGCAAATTGTTAAGGCGTTTGAAACAAAACGAACATTGCCATCAATGAAGGATGTTCATAACTTTGCATGTCTTCTATTTATTTGATAGCATCCAAAAAGGTCATTGAAATTGTTTTTGCTTGCTTTCTTTTATCAATAATAAAACGAGATTAGGTATACATTTTTAGTATGTTGTAGCGAAGTTTTCATATACGGTTGAATTATATATAGTTAATTTTAAAAGCGTATAACATGAATATGAAATAAATTGCTGTTTATAGACCACAAAATGTGAGTTTTAATATTTTTATAAATAACCTAGAAAATATTATACGGCAAGTATAACATAAAGATGTATGCATAATTCAAGATGTAAACATAAATATATTAAATAATAGCAATGCAAAAGCTGTGTATGAGGAATTGTTTAACACGTATGGATATCAGGTTATTAATAAAACACAAACATCAAGAGAGACAGAAATCACTGCTACACTCATCGTCCATTTCATCATAATAAAAAGATCAACGTAAAATTCTCTATATAACAATTAACTTTAAATTATGCCTTTAAAGTTCTTAGTACACCAGAACATCCAAATTATAAGTTGTTTTATTCAAAGAGCTACGAGACCGTATTTAGAAGAAAACCGCATCTTGCAGCTTCCACAAACCATAGATGCCGCAAAATCCTTGAAAGTGTTGAAGAGCCTTTACCATTATCTGCTAGTTCATACAAGACATTGAGCCCCCCTTGGACACAAAAACAAGCTGCTTTTGATCTAAGACTAACACACCACCCGAAAACTACCACCAACCCCAGTCTAATAAGGAACCAATTCTTACAAATTAAATATGGGTATGAGAACCAGAAATTAATCTATACAGATGCCTTTAAAAATCAAAACGGTACAAGATCAGCTACATACAATACAGTCTTGACATACAAACTACCTAAATCGGCATCTATATTCACTTGTGAACTATATGCCATTAAAGGAGCACTTAGACATGTTATCCTATCTGATATACAACAGACTGTTGTTTGCACAGATTCTTGGAGTGGATTACAAATTATTAGGCAAATCTACCCTAAAAACCACAATGCAAGAGAAATAAGAAATCAAATGAGGTACATAATTGCACATAAAAAGAAACTCATTGCAATGTACACCCCCTCCCACTTTAACATCGAAGGAAACGAAATTGTGGATGAACTTGCAAAAGGAGTGGCCACTTCCTGTAACGATCCAGTCTACCAAAACTATACGAACAAGGATATCAAGGTCAATATAAAAACAGTTGTCTCTATCAAGTGGCAAAAAATGTGGGAGACTAAACCCTCAAAACTGTCCCATATTAAACTAAGAGTAAATGATAAGCTACGGCTACCAAATGGAAGAAAAAATCAGACAGTCATATCCAGGTTGAGAATATGCCATACTAAATTTACCCACGAATATATAATGAAAAAGCTGCCCCCATCTATTTGCTTTTGCTGTGATACACAATGCACTGTTCAACATCTCCTTGTGAAATGTCCATTATATGAAGCAAATAGGATGTCCTCAAACATACTAAACAGCTGGAGCGATCTTCTAGGATCCGGCAAAGAAAACTATACTCAGATTCTGACATTCCTGAAGTCAAGTGCATTATTCAACCAGATCTAGTGCTAATAGACTTTAACTGTTATTTCTTGTGATATTATTATATTTATTGTTATCATCTAATTATCTACCAACTTTACTTTGATCTCAGCAAGACCTGCTAATAATCTTTTAGGTTGAAGCAGTATATTTTCTTAAATTAAAAAAAAATCTCTATATCTAGTATCACTGATCATGCTATTTAGGAAATAAAATTTAATGAAATTCAATCATCAGAATATAATATCAGTTTAATACAGATCTATGTGTTCCGTGTGTTCTCTTAAGATTGTGAATAGCAGTCAAATAAGTTGGATTTTAAATTTAACTCTTTTAACATTAGTTGCAGCAAACTAGTGAGACTAGCTTCAGTTAGTTTTACGGTGAAATGTTACATTTGAGACTGGTAAATGCAGACCTTTACGTCATATTTAGAAACTTAATTCGTTTTTAGTTAATTCTCGTTATTTTTAACACATTTCTTGTCGCTTTTTGATATTTATAAATTCCTTCTGTGTTAAAAGAATCTCAAATTTATTTATTGCACATAAGTGAATCATGCGGAATGGAAAGCAGCTAATAACTTGCTCTTTATGTAGCAAATCATTCCATACAAAATTATGTACATATGCTTTCTGAAGACCTTAAATTTATAAAAGACCAGAAAAATAATGGACATGTTCGCTGTGTCTTCAAGAAGGGCGCAAACTGTGCAGCTAGTCAGTGGCGAGTACTTCAGCCTTAGCTCTAGTGGTTTGTCAACTCTGTCCGAGTAGTTGAGTATTATTCTTCAAGAACTCACTGATATAAAGTCCTTGCAGCAGAGGGTTACCGAAAAGTCGGCAGAGATCAAACTGACTCAAATTCAGCTTGCCGACGACGTTAATACCAAGTGTACACAATTGCAAAGACTGTTGATGCGTGTGGTGACCAGCTAACTGAACATGCTAAGGCTATTGATGATGTTCAGGATAGACTTGAGGAGCTTGAGACATCTAAATTAGGTAGCGAGCCTCCAAAAAATTGCATTACTGAATCAGTCATTACTCAAGTTACAGAAAGGATCAAACGCAAATGTAATAGTATAATACACGGTGCTTCAGAAGACGGCTCTAGCACTAATTTCACGAAAACTACCGCGGCAGATATTCTTAGGAGACTCAATGTGAATATCTACTACAAACTTATCAATCTCTACAGGTTCGGTTCATAAATTATGGAAAAAAAGCCAAAATTTTTCGCGTTCTAAAGAGTAAGGATCCAACTTCATTCACAAATTATCGTCCTCTAACTGTGTTGTCAAATTTTGCAAAGATTTTTGAAATTTGTTTATATGGTCACATATATCCGCTTCTGGGAAGTTACATTTCGAAGTCTCAGCATGGCTTTGTTTCAGGGCGATCAACTATAACAAATCTCGCTGGATGACTAAATATACTTCTAATGTCATAGATAATACGGGTCAGATCGACGTGCCATACGTGGATTTTTCAAAGGCTTTTGACTGGATCAATCATGGGTTGCTCATTAAAAAACTGAAAGATTATCGCGTCAGGCAACCACTGTTATGCTTATTTAAATCGTACCTATCTAATCTTGGTCAATTGTTTTTTATAATAGCACTGAACTAATTTTATTTATTAACGACTTGAGCTTCTCTTAGCCCTCTGAAAATCTGCTTATTGCCGACGACTTAGGGTTATATTCTTCAGTAAACTCAGTTGATCATTATACTGAACTTCAGAAATCGATTCATGAGTCGTGTGACGTTAATAGTCTCTGTTTAAACTTGCTAAAGTGTAGTGCTGTTTCTTTTACGAGAAAACAAAACGCAACCTAACCCATACACTATAAATAATGTCTAGATCAAAAGATCAAATACTGCTAGGTCTGTAGGAATTAGGTTTTATTCTTCCCTACAACTTAATTTACATATGCTGGAGATTGTTTGTTTCGAAACTGCAGGCAATTTAGTCATGCTGAGATCTTAGAGATTATACTTTTCACTTGTGAGATCGAATATGGACTATGGGTGCCTTATATATTCTCCAACTTACAATAACGCTAAAAATGGCCTTGATCGCTACAACGAAAATACTTCAACTTTATTAAGTGCAAAGCCTGGCAGCTACCCTGAGCGAAACTATGACCACAAGCTCTTACTTTAAGGGTGGCATGACTCAAGTTTGTCTAAAAGATGCCTCACATTGGCTGTAACCTTCTTGTATAAGTTATTACACGGGCAGATTGACTGCATTGATTTGGTTTCAACGCTTAATTTTCGAATACCCAGACTAAATTTCAGACCGAATGAGACATTCTACTTGCCAGTGCCGAGAACCAATTTAATGTTAAAGTCACCCGTGTACGTCGTGTGTAGTACATTCAATTCAATTGGCAACTATTGCGATGTTAGTAATGATAGCTTATCGCAATCCTTAACGAATTAAGAGTCATTTATCTACACATGAGTGTGCATGTGCGTATATTTTATTCATTTTGTTTTTTCCATAGAAAATGTGTTTTTATCTTGCACATCAGTATGTGTCTATCTATATGTAAGCATATCTATTTTGTCTATTTTGTTTTTATAGGATATTCTCTTTTTTATGCTCTTTTTTATTACTTATCGTGTTGGTTTAGTTGAGAGTTTACCTTTTAGAAGTGTCATATATGTTTAGTATAGTATCTGTATTTTTTTACTTATTAAGAATGCTCTGTAAATAGGTATCACCTGTTGGGCTAATAAAGATTATTATTATTATTGTTACTTTTTTTTAGAAAATATGTTGGGCAACCGTCCGAGGCTCCGACACACTCTGATGTCCACCCAACGTCACTACTCCCGTGCCCCCGCCCCACTCCAGCGGTGGTAAGAGAGCACGGGGCCAAAAATCATTAATCCAGGGTCAGAGGACGGAGGAGACGTAAAGACACAAGGACGACAGATTTCTGCATCCTGCAAGTTAGTGAATATGCAGCGGCTTGGCATGCGGGAATTGTTCGAGTTCCCGCAGCAGCGTATTGGGTACACCCCCTAGACAGTCAATAATCAGAACGACGAGTCGTATATTGTGTCCCGGATTAAGCTGTCTAAGCTCAAACATAAGGTCTCTATACTTGGTCCGTTTTTCCCTCTCGTTTATACTAACTTTAGCCTCAGCAGGAGCCGAGAACTCTATAACAAACAGGATTTTATTATGTTTGTCGAGAAGGATAAGGCCTATTAGCTGCTACTGGCCTGACAGTGGAGACCAAGAAATTTCAGTATATACGGCATATCTCGTTCTCCACCACGGACTCAATATCCCCCGGTTGGTGAGGCAGCTCTGGTGTTTGGTCTATCCCATACTAATGTCGAAGATGGTAATACAACTCTCGAAGGGCCGCATTATGCCATTACACGTAATTGGCAGACGCCATCACCGGGCATGCACTCAAGAGATGCATAAGAGTCTCCGGCGATAGATGACAGATTCTGCAGCTGTCATCTGCCACGTCCACCCGCATCACGCGCTTGTGGTAGACCAAGGTGTTCATCACACCGTCTTGGCAGGCCAAGATGAATCCTTCAGTCTCCGATCGGAGCCCCGCTGATTTAAAAAAAGAAAATGTCAGCTTCGTTGACAAGCCGTGTTCTTATATATGCCGGAAGAACATTCCGTGCAAAGGCTTGTCAACATGCTGCCCCAATAGATGATTTTGTAGGGTATCTCTAATTTTAGCTCTCAAGGTCGGAATATTAAGCTCAGTCATCAAAGGGTGATCATCTTGCCTTCTTCCCAACCTTTGATCGAAGCATAGTCCGAGCTTACTTGCTGATCTGCCTGCTGTCTTAAACAGGAATGCTCCGAGCTTTTAAGGATCCTGCTGCTCATCTCAAGGAGCTCTTTTCCGTGTAACCACTCCATGTTTGGTAGTCCTCTACCTCCGACATGTCTTGGGAGGTATAAGCGAGAAACTGACGACCTCAAATGTTCGATGTTTGTGGAGAAGCTTGCGGGTATCCCTATCCAATTGGCGCAACTCTTCCACTGCCAATTTTATTACTTCAAAGGAGTAACGGATGGCTGGAGTGGCAAGTATGTTGGTAGCCAGCACCTTGTGTGTCCTGGGTAGCTCTGAATGCCAGATTTGCCGAAGCTGCTTTTTATACCTACCGCGGAGAGCCTCTCTCGTTTTTGCAGCGTCCTGAATGTCTGATTGCACTCTCCGGCACCTAGATGTTTTATGGTGCGTCCGTCGATGAGCTGTGCATCATTTGGATACCCTTGAAGTCGCCCCCTCTTCTTATGGACCACAGCTCACTTGCCCAAGCCAAGCTCCATCCCGGTGTCAAGCGTAAACTCCTCTACCACCCTAAGAGCTTGTTGGAGCTCGCTCTCACCACAGGTATTGATATTTAAGTCATCCATATAAAATAGATTACTAATCCTGCGTCTTCTGTTTAGGGAGAGAGGGGGGGCTGCACAGAGATAACCGCGGATTTTTCGGAAAGCTGCACTCAGCGATAGCAGCGAGAGGCAAACTAGGAGAGGGCTAAGGGAATCTCCCTGAAAGACTCCCCTCCTATATGATATCGGTTGTGTATGGGTTGTTCGACCGCCAGATGTTATGACACACCGTGTCTTCCACAATGACATCAGTGTGTGTGTGTGTGTGTGTGTGTGTGTGTGTGTGTGTGTATTTTGTTTCTTTAACGTCGGCCTATTTCCGCGACTATGGCCAATCACCGACGCCAGGGAGCAGTTTCACCTCACTATCCTGTAAATTTTTCCAAACCTCTGCCTTTCTGTAAGGAGGGTAGGGATCTTTAACGTGCCCAACATCGCATAGACACGGTACCGACGGCTTTACTCCCCCTCCGAAGGGCGGAACGTGCAGACATTCAACTTGCTCAAATACAATGCCAGAACCTCGGTTGATGTTAATGTTACAGTTTGTACTGAAAAAGTAAAAGGAGAACCCTGGGATCGAACCCAGTACCCTTCGGTTCAGATGCACACGTTCTTGCCCCTAAACCACCGAGGCTCTATTACAATGACATCAGATGTTCTATACATTTCGCTAGCGGCTTTGGTACAGCAAGTTTGTCGAACAAGCAGCGCAACATATCATGCAACGTCGTGTCGAACGCCTTGCGGTAGTTTACCCAGGTCATTGACAGATTTCGGAGATACTGCCGTGCGTCTTGTATAACGCAACGGTCAATCAACAAATTCTCCCTACATTCATCCATTTTTTTTCTGGAACCGCGCTGCTCCTCACTGAATTCCCCAAATTATGTTTCCACTGCCCGCAACAACCTAGCATACAAAATCCTAGTTAGGATCTTGTAGCAGGTGTTCTGGCAAGTTATGGACTGGTAATTATTTCGCTGGGACAGGTCACCTTTCTTTGGGACCAGTGCGGTTCTCCCTTCGACAAACCACTGAGGAATTTGATCACCATGATTCAACCATCGGTTAAATATTCGAGCCAGCCGGCCATGGACAGATGGAAAACTCTTCCACCAGATGGAATGAATGCCGTCCGGTCCTGGGGCAGCGTAGTTGCGGCAACCTCGAAGGGCTTCCGCAACCTCAGCATCAGTGATTGCCGCACACGCCTCTGGTTGTTCGTCTTTACACTACTAGCTGCAATGCACCTACCTGCCAGACTTTAAGGTGAGTCGAGAGGAGTTTATAAAAGAATCAGGTGATTTGGATAAGGGAATATATGACATTGGTAGAAAAGGAGACAGGCAAATTGGACAGCGGACAGCTGGCGTGGCTGGCTGTACCGTCTACGTCGTTACGAGTAGCGGTAAGCATACTGATGGCAACAGTACACCTACCGGCCAGACGGTTATTAGTAGTATTATTATTATTATTATTATTATTATTATTATTATTATTATTATTATTATTATTATTATTATTATTATTATTATTATTATTATTATTATTATTATTATTATTATTATTATTATTATTATTATTATTATTATTATTATTATTATTATTATTATTATTATTATTATTATTATTATTATTATAGGAAAAATTCAAAAGAGTTGAAGCATTTAAATATTGGAAAGCCAAAGGATGGAGTAAAAGAAGCAATTTTTCAGAATTAATAGAAGTTCTGCAAAAACACAAAGTCTGGAGACAGCAAGTGCGCTATGGTAGTGAATTTTCGTAAAACTATTTTAATAACAAATATGTCTGTTTTTTTTTTAGAAAGCAGGCATGAAATTTGGTTACCAGTATAAGCTATATAGTAAAAAAAATATACCATATTTTATCAAAATGACTTTATTCTAGGGGCACTAGTTCGCGGTCATTTAAAAAAAATTGCAAAGTTTCACCATCGATACCTCTCTATTAGTGATTTTTTTAAAATAAAAATTCACTAAACAATACCAATTTTTTACGAGTTTATTATGTGTGCGAAAAATCTTGTGAGAATACAATTTGAATTGAGAATTATCTTATTAACATTACTACATTAATAACATTTTTGTGGGTATTTTTTGTTTGTTTTTAAACAAACTTAGGATTTAAGGTTTTGGGATGACTGAGTTTTCTTAATAAAATTTTTTGAAAACAAATCCCTAGTTAAAGTTTTAATGTTTTCCAATTTTTTGCAATAATTTTTAATGAACGTAGGACTAATAATAATAATAATAATAATAATAATAATAATAATAATAATAATAATAATAATAATAATAATAATAATAATAATAATAATAATAATAATAATAATAATAATAATAATAATAATAATAATAATAATAATAATAATAATAATAATAATAATAATAATAATAATAATAATAATAATAATCATCATCATCAGCATCATCATCATCTTATCTTCTTCTGCCAACTAACATCCTGAGGTCCCTTGAACACACAATGTCTACCTGGAGAACAAAGATTCAGTTACGGATACAAACGGGTGATAACATCATAACCAGCACGATACCAATTAGAAGACGCATATTTCAAGGCGACTCGCTAAGCCCACTGTGGCTCTGCATCGCATTTAATTCACAATTCACTATCAAACCGCCTAAACTCCACCAGATATGGCTTCAGTGTTAAAAGCAGTGGCAGGGAGCAAATAAGACTAAATCATCTGCTGTATATGTATGATCTTAAGCTGATGGCCTCCACAAAGAACCACCTGGAACAATTCATTAAAATCGTGAAAGGGTTTTGCAGAGGTATTGACATGCAGTTTGGGCTTGACAAATGTCGCACCTTATGGTTAGTCGGAGGGAAAATACAACCAGGTGCATATGGAATGCGGAACGGCCAGCAAATTGCCTCGATGGACGTGATATAAATACCTGAGAATACAGCAAGCGAGGATAATAAGGTCCTCGGTAATGAAGAACGACCTGACAGATG